>OY759266.1:1130000-1132500 GCA_963662155.1 Lamellibrachia columna | reverse complement strand
TCAGTTGCTGTGATGTTCCGCCATCGTCTCCCCCTTCTCGTTCAGTTGCCGCGATGTTCCGCCGCCGTCTCCTACCTTATTTTTATGTTGCTACGATGCTAAACCGTCGTCTCTTATCTTCTCTTTCCGTTGCCACGATGCTAAACCGTCGTCTCTTATCTTCTCTTTCCGTTGCCACGATGCTAAACCGTTGTCTCTTATCTTCTCGTTCCGTTGCCACGATGCTAAACCGTTGTCTCTTATCTTCTCGTTCCGTTGCCACGATGCTAAACCGTTGTCTCTTATCTTCTCGTTCCGTTGCCACGATGCTAAACCGTTGTCTCTTATCTTCTCGTTCCGTTGCCACGATGCTAAACCGTGGTCTCTTATCTTCTCGTTCCGTTGCCGCGACGTTCCACCGTCGTCTTCTATCTTCTCTTTCCGTTGCCGTGACGTTCCACCGTCGTCTTCTATCTTCTCTTTCCGTTGCCGTGGCGTTCCACCGTCGTCTTCTATCTTCTCTTTCCGTTGCCGTGACGTTCCACCGTCGTCTTCTATCTTCTCTTTCCGTTGCCGTGACGTTCCACCGTCGTCTTCTATCTTCTCTTTCCGTTGCCGTGACGTTCCACCGTCGTCTTCTATCTTCTCTTTCCGTTGCCGTGACGTTCCATCGTCGTCTTCTATCTTCTCTTTCCGTTGCCGTGACGTTGCACCGTCGTCTTCTATCTTCTCTTTCCGTTGTCGTGACGTTCCACCGTCGTCTTCTATCTTCTCTTTCCGTTGCCGTGACGTTCCACCGTCGTCTTCTATCTTCTCTTTCCGTTGCCGTGACGTTGCACCGTCGTCTTCTATCTTCTCTTTCCGTTGCCGTGACGTTCCACCGTCGTCTTCTATCTTCTCTTTCCGTTGCCGTGACTATCTTCTCTTTCCGTTGCCGTGACGTTCCACCACCGTCGTCTTCTATCTTCTCTTTCCGTTGCCGTGACGTTCCACCGTCGTCTTCTATCTTCTCTTTCCGTTGCCGTGACGTTCCACCGTCGTCTTCTATCTTCTCTTTCCGTTGCCGTGACGTTCCACCGTCGTCTTCTATCTTCTCTTTCCGTTGCCGTGACGTTCCACCGTCGTCTTCTATCTTCTCTTTCCGTTGCCGTGACGTTGCACCGTCGTCTTCTATCTTCTCTTTCCGTTGCCGTGACGTTGCACCGTCGTCTTCTATCTTCTCTTTCCGTTGCCGTGACGTTCCACCGTCGTCTTCTATCTTCTCTTTCCGTTGCCACGATGTTCTATCGTCATTTCCCTCGCCTTGTTTTCGCCGCCTGCTGAATCTTGCGCTGCTTTTGCTGCTGTTCTATGCTAATTCAGTCTGTAATAATATAATAATATATATCGTTCTATCGCAGACTGAACGTCTGTTCTCATTCGCTAGGTTTTGTCGCTCTTCGCTCAAACACCTCTTCTCGGTTTACGCCCTCTCTATGTTTCACACAGGCTCCTTCCTCTGTTTGGACCACACCTTTGGGTTGTCCTGTGTCATAAACTGATGGGCAGAATCCACCGAAACCTGCAGGTTCTTCTACGTTGCAACCATATCGACAGTTTGCTGGTGCACGCCGAAGTCTTGGCTGCAACTCAACGAAGTGTCCGTTTCCGGCAGTTTACGACTTGTCAACACGAGCTTATCGCTTCGATAAACACAGTCGGTAGCCGGGAGAGGAGAACATATCTGGTTGTGAGTGAGATAATTTGTGAGTCAAATAACTTGTGAGTCACATAATCTGATCGGTGCCATTCACAGATGAACGCACAATAAACTAAACACTAAAGCCACCTGATGTCTTCTCGTAGTGGTACAACTTTTCTCGAGCTATCATTCCCGGCCGTCCCGGCAGTTGTGCCTTGTGTTCATTCCCGGCCGTCCCGGCAGTTGTGCCTTGTGTTCATTCCCGGCCGTCCCCGGCAGTTGTGCTTGTGTTCATTCCCGGCCGTCCCCGGCAGTTGTGCTTGTGTTCATTCCCGGCCGTCCCCGGCTGTTGTGCCTTGTGTTCATTCCCGGCCGCCCCCGCCAGTTGTGCTTGTGTTCATTCCCGGCCGTCCCCGGCAGTTGTGCTTTGTGTTCATTCCCGGCCGTCCCCGGCAGTTGTGCTTTGTGTTCATTCCCGGCCGTCCCCGGCAGTTGTGCTTTGTGTTCATACCCGGCGGTCCCCGGCAGTTGTGCTTTGTGTTCATTCCCGGCCGTCCCCGGCAGTTGTGCTTTGTGTTCATTCCCGGCCGTCCCCGGCAGTTGTGCTTTGTGTTCATTCCCGGCCGTCCCCGGCAGTTGTGCTTTGTGTTCATTCCCGGCGGTCCCCGGCAGTTGTGCCTTGTGTTCATTCCCGGCCGTCCCCGGCAGTTGTGCTTGTGTTCATTCCCGGCCGTCCCCGGCAGTTGTGCTTGTGTTCATTCCCGGCCGTCCCTGGCAGTTGTGCCTTGTGTTCATTCCCGGCCGTCCCCGGCAGTTTTGCATTGTGTTCATTCCCGGCCG
>OY759266.1:1122500-1125000 GCA_963662155.1 Lamellibrachia columna | reverse complement strand
AGCAACAATAAAACAACATTTACGTTCTCTGACTGTATGGCTTCATTGAACGAGTAGCAACACTAAAACAACATTTACGTTCTCTGACTGTATGGCTTCATTGAACGAGTAGCAACACTAAAACAACATTTACGTTCGCAACAACATGTAACACTCTGGGCTCCGCTCTACGAAACAGTAATTCTATGTAAGCTTTTACAACACCTTATCTGAAAAATATCTTTGATTAAACAACAGTGACGCGCGAAGCTACGAACACTTTCACTGCATGGACTATTTTAGCTAAATTATTGATATTATGTATTTTACTCGTATTTTACTCGCTAAGCTATGTACTTATAATTACCTTATATGAGTCTTTTATTTACCTTATATGATATATGTCTTTACTACATTTCAAAATATACTCTCATATGTAATTATTTAATTAAAAATAAAATAAAATTAATTACTCCATCCCCAACTGATTTAGCCTATCTCAAATCCGATTCGTTGATGTCCAAATATGTAATATGTGAATATCTTAAGTTACATCAGCAGTCGATTTAATAACAAAATGCCTATAAATCATCGAAAGAATTTTTTTGTCGTTAGACCTGGTGAGGCACAAAATTGTGGATATCTAAAATGGTAAACACTGTGCCGGTCAATGCCGGTCAATGCCGGTCAATGCCGGTCAATGCCGATCAATGCCGGTCAATGCCGGTCAATGCCGGTCAATGCCGATCAATGCCGGTCAATGCCGGTCAATGCCGATCAATGCCGGTCAATGCCGATCAATGCCGATCTGTCATCCTCTCGCCGATCACACGACAAAGTTACGACATTTCACCAAGGGTGAAATTCGTGAATTTTTAGCGTTTCCATTTCAATTAATGTTTGACCGATAAACTTAATGTTTCATAGTATGTCTGATGAGATAGCAGGTCGTAGAGGATACTAGGTCAGTTAGCGACAGAGGATACTAGGTCAGTTAGCGACAGAGGATACTAGGTCGGTTAGCGACAGAGGATACTAGGTCGGTTAGCGACAGAGGATACTAGGTCGGTTAGCGACAGAGGATACTAGGTCGGTTAGCGACAGAGGATACTAGGTCGGTTAGCGACAGAGGATACTAGGTCGGTTAGCGACAGAGGATACTAGGTCGGTTAGCGACAGAGGATACTAGGTCGGTTAGATTTTTCACAAAATGAATTTGAAATGAAACAAGCGAAAGCGTCGAGGAGGGTCCTGTAAGCGGTATTATACATTATTATATTTACTTGCATACATTAAACTCATGATCCTTATGAAGAAAATATGTATATTTTATAAGGTTTATCGTGAATAAAATGTTTTACTATTATCATTATTATTAACAATAAAACAACAACATTCACATTCTCTGACAGTGTGGCTTCATAGAACAATCAGCAATTAACAATAAAACAACAACATTCTCGTTCTCTGAAATATGATTTAATAAGTAATCATGATTGCACGAGACGTTGCCGTTGTCATTGGTAACCCATACGTTGCCGTTGTCATTGGTAACCCATACGAGGTTTCTTATAAAAAAAAAATCGGTTTCGAGGTTAATCTAAATTAAAGGTGCCTCATCAATTCGATTTTTTTGCTCGTTTCATTTCAAATACATTTTGCGAAAATTTAAACCTATACCTAGTACCCAATACGACATGCTAGCTCGTTTGTGCAACTTTTGTATGTAGTTTTTGTGAAATCATCAGACAAACTATTAAATTATTTAATTCTGCATGCAGAATTTATAGAAGTGAAAATGGAAACGCTGAAAACTCAAGAATTTCGCCCTTGATGATGTGTCATGTGATCGGCGAGAGGATGGAAGTCACGCCCATGATCAGCCTTGACCCCATAAAGTGTTTCCCGTTTTGGATATCCACTATTTTGAGCCTTACCAGATCTAATGACTAAAGTAAATTCTTTCGGTGATTTGGAAAAAATGCACTTTTTAATTAAACTGACTGTGGATATTACTTAAAGGTGCTTCATCAATTCGATTTTTTGCTAGTCTCATTTCAAATTAATTTTGCGAAAAACCAAACATAGTGTCGACTGCGACATGCCAGCTCGTGTGTGTAACTTTTGTGTGTAGTTTTTTTATGAAATCACCAGAAAAACTATTAAATTAGTTAATGCTTGTTCAAACATTAACTGAAGTGAAAATCACGATTTTCTTCCTTGGTGAAATTTCGTAACGTTATCATGTGATCGGCGAGAGGATGGAAATCACGCCATGATCAGCATTGACCCAAACAGTGTTTACAATTTTGGATGTCCACTATTTTGGTGCTTACCAGATCTAACCCCTAACGTCAATTTTTTCGATGATTTCAAAAAAAATATAGGCTTTTTTATTCAATTGACTTCGGATGTTACGTAAACTATTCACACACTACATATTTGGACACCGATGAACCGGATTCGCGATAGGCTGAATAAGTTTAAGAAGCAGCTTTAACAACGTTGTGTGACATGTTTC
>OY759266.1:1095000-1117500 GCA_963662155.1 Lamellibrachia columna | reverse complement strand
TAAGTGTCCAAACGCCAAATAATATTATGTACTCTAACTAGCTTAGTTCCAGTTGTAAAAACGTTGGTGACTGTTTAAACCAACACATTTAGTTTCACATGTAACGCGCTCTTGACTGTTTGCGATAGATTACAATTTTGTTAAGCGTGATGTCACTAGATACCTCTGTCGCTAACATCGCACTGTACTGTACTGTACAGTGTTGTGGTGTACTGTACTGTACTGTACTGTACTGTACTGTACTGTACTGTACTGTACTGTACTGTACTGTACTGTACTGTACTGTACTGTACTGTACTGTACTGTACTGTACTGTACTGCACTGCACTGCACTGCACTGCACTGCACTGCACTGCACTGCACTGCACTGCACTGCACTGCACTGCACTGCACTGCACTGCACTGCACTCTACTCTACTCTACTCTACTCTACTCTACTCTACTCTACTCTACTCAACTCTACTCTACTCTACTCTACTCTACTCAACTCTACTCTACTCTACTCTACTCTACTCTACTCTACTCTACTCTACTCTACTCTACTCTACTCTACTCTACTCTACTCTACTGTAGTAAGCCAAATGTCGCTCCGGCCAGTTTTATTGTTTTAATTGGTTTATGATAAAATACTGTGACTAAACGTCCCGATCACCAGCAGAAACACAACTATTTTAATCGACGTGTAGAATATTAAAATAGTATGTATTGCACAACAACTGAATCAAGAGTTGCTGATGGCACGTGCATGCACGCGACCGAGCGAGTACGTGCATGCACGCGACCGAGCGAGTACGTGCATGCACGCGACCGAGCGAGCACGTGCATGCACGCGACCGAGCGAGTACGTGCATACACGCGACAAAGCGAGTACGTGCATGCAGCGACCGAGCGAGTACGTGCATGCACGCGACCGAGCGAGTACGTGCATGCACGCGACCGAGCGAGTACGTGCATGCACGCGACCGAGCGAGTACGTGCATGCACGTGTTGTTCGTTCACACGTATTTCAGACAGGTGTCCACATTTCTAAGAAGCTGAATGCGGCAGTTGGGTCACATATATAGAGCGCAAACAAATGTCAGTCGAAGTATTGCATTGTCTCCTGAGACTAAAGCGCCACGCTAGGCGCTTGAAATGAGCCACACAGTAACGCCGACAACACGACACACGGGAGATGTGTCGATTGGACACGTTACGGAAAATGAATCTACATATGTGAGCACGTGCACAGTTGTACGCAAACCCGCATAAATACATGCACAGTTGTACGCAAACCCGCATAAATACATGGACAGTTGTAAGCAAACCCGCATAAATACATGCACAGTTGTACGCAAACCCGCATAAATACATGCACAGTTGTACGCAAACCCGCATAAATACATGGACAGTTGTAAGCAAACCCGCATAAATACATGCACAGTTGTACGCAAACCCGCATAAATACATGGACAGTTGTACGCAAACCCGCATAAATACATGCACAGTTGTACGCAAACCCGCATAAATACATGCACAGTTGTACGCAAACCCGCATAAATACATGCACAGTTGTAAGCAAACCCGCATAAATACATGCACAGTTGTACGCAAACCCGCATAAATACATGCACAGTTGTACGCAAACCCGCATAAATAAATTGTCCAAAGTCAAAAATAATTTAGTTGTCTCATAACCAGATTTATTGTCGACAGATTGGGTCTGCGATTAAATGAAAACGATACTTCGCGGCGACACCTAGCGGAAATTGAGGCAACAGGACAGCGTCTAATTTAATTTCGATTATCTCAAAATTATTGCTGTCACATCGATGGGCGCCAGGCGAGGCCGCAATCACGGCGCGTAATGAATATCGCGGGTCGCGTCGCGTCACCGTCGCGCGCTCTAATCGCTTCTGATTCGCCGCACTAACAGATTTCGCGATTCGATTTCGCCGTGCGACGCCGTCGGATTTGTCTGGGGATTTAGCTGACGAATTGAAGATGATAAAGCGGCAAAAATTAAGCGGCATCAATGCGGCCCATCGTGATTGTTGCGCGTCGGGGCCGATGTCAGCTCGTCGCATGAATCATGCAACACGTCCCACAAATCTGCCGCAATGAATATCTATAATTCAATGGTAATGTCGGATCCGCGCGGACATGCCACACGCGCCCAGTCTACCGGGTGTGATGTTGTGGTCCCCTGGGTTGGGTGGCCTTGGTCGGGTGGCCTCGTTCAGGTGTCTTGGGTCGGGTGACCTGGGTCGGGTGACTTCGTTCGGCTGTCCTGCTTTGGTTGACACGAGCCGGGTAGCGTATGTCGGGTGTCCTGCGTCGGTTGGCCTGGATCGAATGGCCACGGTTAGATGTACTGGTTCGGGTAGCCTGGGTCGGGGTGCCACGGTCCGGTGTCCTGGATCGGGTAGCCTGGGTCGGGGTGCCACGGTCCGGTGTCCTGGATCGGTTAGCCTGTGTCGGGTGGTTATGGTTGTTGTCAGGTGTTCTGGGTCGGCTAGTCTGGGTCGGGTGGTTGTGGTTGTAGTCAGGGGTTCTGGGTCGGATAAACCTATGGGGGGTCTGCGTCGAATTGCGTTCGTTACGCACGCCGATAAAAGTCACTGTATTCCGTCGTTTGTCATTCCCCGCGCCCGGTTTGCCCCGACCTGAAAGCACGAGTGAAACAGCTTACGGTGCATGACCAGGGGGGGGGGCAGGGTCGACAGACGTAGAAACACGCAGGCAGGCATGCATACACACATAAAACACCCGCATACACACATAAACATTCATTGCGTGCATAAACACACACACACACACACACACACACACACACACACACACACACACACACACACACACACACACACACACACACACACACACACACACACACACACACACATACACACACACACACACACACACACACACACACACACACACACACACACACAAAGACTTGATTAATGACGACAACAGCGCCTCTAGTGGCCTAACCACAAGGCTTCAATCAAGGAGTCATCGACTACATCGACTTCCGTAAGCCGTCTAATCCGCGCCGCGTTTTCCATTTGAATGAGAATCAGGCAATTTGCACTAAACTCAATTGGATTAGTCGTAGTAAGTGTCGTAAGCCGACTAGGACCGCGTGACGATAGTCGTGTATACCAGGCCGAATAGGACCGCGTGACGATAGTCGTGTATACCAGGCCGACTAGGACCGCGTGAGGATAGTCGTGTATACCAGGCCGACTAGGACCGCGTGACGATAGTCGTGTATACCAGGCCGACTAGGACCGCGTGACGATAGTCGTGTATACCAGGCCGACTAGGACCACGTGACGATAGTCGTGTATACCAGGCCGACTAGGACCACGTGACGATAGTCGTGTATACCAGGCCGACTAGGACCACGTGACTGCAGTCACCACTAAACCACTGAAGTCGTTAAACGTAAATGTTGGCCGATGTATGTACGTATGTATGTATGTATGTATGTATGTATGTATGTATGTATGTATGTATGTATGTATGTATGTATGTATGTATGCATGCATGTATGTATGTATGTATGTATGTATGTATGTATGTATGTATGTATGTATGTATGTATGTATGTATGTATGTATATATGTAAGTATGTATGCATGTGTTTATGTGATGTATGTATGTATGTATGTATGTATGTATGTATGTATGTATGTATGTATGTATGTATGTATGTATGTATGCACGTCGTATGTTATACTACTTCCAGACGCTACATTTTCTGGGGTTCATCTGCGTCCCCAGGACTGATCTACGACTCGAGGACTGATCTACGACCCGAGGACTGATCTACGACCCGAGGACTGATCTACGACCCGAGGACTGATCTACGACCCCAGGACTGATCTACGACCCCAGGACTGATCTACGACCCGAGGACTGATCTACGACCCCAGGACTGATCTACGACCCCAGGACTGATCTACGACCCGAGGACTGATCTACGACCCCAGGGCAGATCTACGACCCGAGGACTGATCTACGACTCGAGGACTGATCTACGACCTGAGGACTGATATACGACCCCAGGACTGATCTACGACTCGAGGACTGATCTACGACCCGAGGACTGATCTACGACCCCAGGACTGATCTACGACCCGAGGACTGATCTACGACCCGAAGACTGATCTACGACCCCATGACTGATCTACGACCCGAGGACTAATCTACGACCCCAGGACTGATCTACGACCACAGGACTGATCTACGACTCCAGGACTGATCTACGACCCGAGGACTGATCTACGACCCCAGGACTGATCTACGACCCCAGGACTGATCTACGACCCCAGGACTGATCTACGACCCCAGGACTGATATACGACCCGAGGACTGATCTACGACCCCAGGACTGATCTACGACCCGAGGACTGATCTACGACCCCAAGGCTGATCTACGACCCCAGGACTGATCTACGACCCCAGGACTGATCTACGACCCGAGGACTGACCTACGACCCGAGGACTGATCTACGACCCGAGGACTGATCTACGACGCCAGGACTGATCCGTAAGACTTTCATTTTATCTAAAAATTTACCCTACTACATTTCCTTTCGTAGAATTACCCGTCATCGATCGTTCATAAGCTATGCGTGTTTTTTACGATTTTTCCAAGCTACGTAAACCGTCGTTTGTCGTCTTTTGGCACATAATAGCGAACTGATCAGTTGACCGTTTACGTTACTTTGTACAATCGTAATTGAGCGTGTATGGCGCAAATCAGGCTCGACTTTGGACATGTCGCGTTATTCAAGGCAGTGTCACTACTGCAACAGACAGCTGGCCAAAGCTAAATCGGATTATTACACAAATATGGTCTCAAATAACTCTGAAAGTCCACGTCCGCGATGGAACTGCATACATCAAATTCTACACAGGCGGCCTGCTCCATCTCTTCCTAATCATGTTTCAATCAAGTCTCTATGTGACTCGTTCTCTAGTCAGTCTTATCCGTTCTGCTTTCCCAGATCATACTTTAAGGACTGTAAATGTGGACTGTCCACGAGTAAATCTTTACTTGTGTCGTTTGAACCTGCCACAGTCGATGAAGTGAGCAAAATAATAATGTCCTCCCCAAATAAATCATGTGATCTTGATCCATTACCTACCATATTGTTGAAAGCATGTCTTGATACATTGCTCAAACCGATAACGGACATTATAAATACATTACTTTGTTCTGGCTTGTTTCCGGATGATTTCTTACACGCCCATGTCTACCCTTTTCTTAAGAAGACATCTCTGCCTAAAGAAGATCTAAAAGGTCACAGCCCTGTTTTCAACCTCAGCTTTATTTCCAAAATACGGGAGAAAGTCGTAGCAAGCCGTCTAAGGTCTCACATCAGCTCATATTGCTTATCTAATGTGTCACAATCAGCTTACAGATAGTTTCATTCAACAGAAACTGCTCTCTTAAAAGTACACAATGACGTTACCTTAAACATTGACAAAGTAACAGCACTTACCTTGCTGGATCTGTCTGCTGCCTTTGATACCATAGATCACGGCATCCTTATTAAACGCTTATCATTGTGGTATGGCATATCTGGCACAGCTCTGAACTGGGTTTTATCATACCTAACTGGTAGACACCAAACCATAAAGATAGTAAACTGTTTCTCGGCCGCACTCCCCACTTCGTGTGGGGTCCCCCAGGGTTCTGTTCTGGGGCCTTTGCTGTTCACTCTTTACACTACGTCACGCAGTTCTGTTATCCAAAGTCATAACTTGGATCACCACCTTTACGCAGATGACACACATATCTACATTTCTTTGTCTAGCCCGGATACAAATCGCCCCCTAAATCAGCTTCCGAATGTCCCCACGAAATCTTCCACTGGATGACTGATAGCAAATAAAAGTTTAATGCAGACAAAACTGAATTTTTCATCATTGGTAGTCCAAAGCAGCATGGCAAACTTGATGGTTTTTCCCCGACACGTATCCTGAGTCAAAATATCACACTAGCAGCCTCGGCACGGAATTTGATAAGAATTTCAACTTTAGACAACATATTTCTCAAACGTGTCGTTGCTGTTTTTATCATATCCGTGATCTTCGCCGTATTCGCCGGTATATGTCACTTTCTGTCGCTAAAACTATTGCAACAGTTCTTGTTAGCAGCAGGCTTGATTACTACAATTCCCTCCTTCATAATATTGTTATCAAGGATATTACAAAACTTCAACGTGTCCAACATTGTCTGGCTAGGGTAGTTACACGATCTCCTCGTTTCTCTCGCTCAGTGCCACTTCTAAAATCATTGCATTGGCTCCCTGTGCGATATCGCATTACTTTTTAAGATCTGTACAATTACCTATCAAGCCCTTTCAACCAAACAACCTGCATATTTACATCCAATGCTCACTCCAGCAAGACAGCCCAGACAACTTCGGTCGTCTGGTTCTGGTTTACTTTCTGTTCCCAGATTTAAGACAAACGCTGGAACTCGAGCTTTCCCGATTGCCGCACCAACCCTGTGGAATTCACTCCCTGTCAGCCTTAAATCAGCTGGAAATATAGTTGCATTTTGCCCTCATCTGAAAAAACTATCTTTTTAATATTGCCTATCCTCCTTAGCTTCTTGGCACCTCCATCCACCTGTTGATGACTTTTCGCATTGTACATGATCATAAGAATGCCTAATCCTTTGGTTTTGTTGCGCCACTGAGCTTAGATTTTCCGAGGATATTAGCGTTATTTTATTATTAGTATTATTATTATATTATTATTATTTTATCATTATTATTATTATAAAAACATGCCTATAGTGTTGCTAACAATTGCACGTCAATAATAACTACGAATTGCGCTCTACTAACTTCCAAGTTATCCCTTCAGGAGGATGGGTATTTTTGCTGGTTTAAACAATTATATGAAATTCGTCTCAAATATCGTGCATTATACAAAGTACAATACCTTTCTATCAATACAGCCTATTACAATAGGCAATACAGCCTATTTCAATAGGCAATACAGCCTATTACAATAGGCAATACAGCCTATTACAATAGGCAATACAGCCTATTACAATAGGCAATACAGCCTATTACAATAGGCAATGTTGTATTGCTAATTCCGGCCCACTTTGACGTCGCGCATTGTTTCCTGAGACAGCGAAATGACGCGTTGTTCTGACAGCGACAGACGTTTGACGTGTGACGTGGCACGTCAAATTTCGCGGGTGACCTCGTGTCACGTTCATTTCGCGCGCAATTTCCCAATTTGTCCATTTTTCGTCAAGAACGCCGCGGACACGCGCGAGAGACGGGCACTGACAGTGGCAAATGCAGCAGTGCTTGGCGACTGGACATTGGTGCTTCGCCGGAGAGGACGCTCGCTGGACGCAGCCAGTCTGATGCGTGTTCGGTCCGGCGGGCGTGGAGTCGCGTAGTGGTTGTTAATACCCTATATCTGTATGTGTGAAACTCTCAGCCCCAGAACATAAGAATCTTTGCTAGGAATTTTATTCTTTCATAAATCACGGGAACGCTATATAAAGTACAAATGTGTGAATCATTGATTGTTAATAAGATCACATGTTTGATGATGATTCTGTGGAGACATTACTTGGACACGTATCGAAAGATGGACTTAGGTGATCATACCAAGATGACCACCTCCATATATACCTCCGCCCCTCCCTCCCCACTGCCTCAATAACACACTCGCCCCTTTACCCCTCAAGCCGTCCCACCACACACCGTTCCTTGGCGACTATGCGCGGTAATATATAAAGTAGAAATGTGTCAATCATTGAGACAACGAATCACTCAATGCTGTCAGCGCCAACGTTTAAGTAACTCGTTGACTTGATGCAATAGTGTAGGTGTAAACGTCGGTCGGCGGCCCTGAAAGGTGGCGCTACTAATGGAGAGACTTCTATAGAACCCTTATACGTGGTTCTAACGGACGCGGGGCCCTGGCGGCGACGACGGACAACATTCGTCGTCGTAAACGGCACATCATTCGAATCAATCGCCGACTTCAATAAATCGTTTTCGTGTGACGTCATGAGAATTTCACACCATCAGATTGAGTCTAGGTGGCGGTCACGTCATAAATGTCAGCCGCATTATTTGCGAGTGAACTCTTTCAGCGGAATACTGTTTTGTATTTAATAGGAAACCCTAAATTCGCGCAGCCGAGCGACCACCCATGCGTTACCCTGGGGCTGTTAACCGGTCATACGCTCGAGCATATAAGAACGACGTGGAGGGGTATTTAGTGTACGACTTTGTGTAGTATCGATTCATCCGGCTGCTAGGGCAACAACGCGGAGAGGGCGAGTGCGTGAACGTTTCTCAAACGGTTGTGTCTACTCGTTAACAACACGACAAGTAACGCCGGCTCCACGTCACTGTCTCATACAACACAAGTAGCCGGCTCCACGGCACTGTCTCATACAACACAATATAGCCGGCTCCACGTCACTGTCTCATACAACACAAGTAGCCGGCTCCACGGCACTGTCTCATACAACACAAGTAGCCGGCTCCACGTCACTGTCTCATACAACACAAGTAGCCGGCTCCACGGCACTGTCTCATACAACACAATATAGCCGGCTCCACGTCACTGTCTCATACAACACAAGTAGCCGGCTCCACGGCACTGTCTCATACAACACAAGTAGCCGGCTCCACGTCACTGTCTCATACAACACAAGTAGCCGGCTCCACGTCACTGTCTCATACAACACAAGTAGCCGGCTCCACGGCACTGTCTCATACAACACAAGTAGCCGGCTCCACGTCACTGTCTCATACAACACAAGTAGCCGGCTCCACGTCACTGTCTCATACAACACAAGTAGCCGGCTCCACGTCACTGTCTCATACAACACAAGTAGCCGGCTCCACGTCACTGTCTCATACAACACAAGTAGCCGGCTCCACGTCACTGTCTCATACAACACAAGTAGCCGGCTCCACGGCACTGTCTCATACAACACAAGTAGCCGGCTCCACGGCACTGTCTCATACAACACAAGTAGCCGGCTCCACGGCACTGTCTCATACAACACAAGTAGTCGGCTCCACGGCACTGTCTCATACAACACAAGTAGCCGGCTCCACGGCACTGTCTCATACAACACAAGTAGCCGGCTCCACGGCACTGTCTCATACAACACAATATAGCCGGCTCCACGTCACTGTCTCATACAACACAAGTAGCCGGCTCCACGTCACTGTCTCATACAACACAAGTAGTCGGCTCCACGTCACTGTCTCATACAACACAATATAGCCGGCTCCACGGCACTGTCTCATACAACACAAGTAGCCGGCTCCACGGCACTGTCTCATACAACACAAGTAGCCGGCTCCACGTCACTGTCTCATACAACACAAGTAGCCGGCTCCACGGCACTGTCTCATACAACACAAGTAGCCGTCTCCACGGCACTGTCTCATACAACACAAGTAGCCGGCTCCACGGCACTGTCTCATACAACACAAGTAGCCGGCTCCACGGCACTGTCTCATACAACACAAGTAGCCGGCTCCACGGCACTGTCTCATACAACACAAGTAGCCGTCTCCACGTCACTGTCTCATACAACACAAGTAGCCGGCTCCACGGCACTGTCTCATACAACACAAGTAGCCGGCTCCACGGCACTGTCTCATACAACACAAGTAGCCGTCTCCACGGCACTGTCTCATACAACACAAGTAGCCGGCTCCACGTCACTGTCTCATACAACACAAGTAGCCGGCTCCACGGCACTGTCTCATACAACACAAGTAGCCGGCTCCACGGCACTGTCTCATACAACACAAGTAGCCGTCTCCACGTCACTGTCTCATACAACACAAGTAGCCGGCTCCACGGCACTGTCTCATACAACACAAGTAGCCGGCTCCACGGCACTGTCTCATACAACACAAGTAGCCGTCTCCACGGCACTGTCTCATACAACACAAGTAGCCGGCTCCACGGCACTGTCTCATACAACACAAGTAGCCGGCTCCACGGCACTGTCTCATACAACACAATATAGCCGGCTCCACGGCACTGTCTCATACAACACAAGTAGCCGGCTCCACGGCACTGTCTCATACAACACAATATAGCCGGCTCCACGTCACTGTCTCATACAACACAAGTAGCCGGCTCCACGGCAATGTCTCATACAACACAAGTAGCCGGCTCCACGTCACTGTCTCATACAACACAACAAATAACGCCGGCTCCACGGCACTGTCTCATACAACACAAGTAGCCGGCTCCAAGGCACTGTCTCATACAACACAACAAATAACGCCGTCTCCACGTCACTGTCTCATACAACACAAGTAGCCGGCTCCACGGCACTGTCTCATACAACACAAGTAGCCGGCTCCACGGCACTGTCTCATACGACACAAGTAGCCGGCTCCACGTCACTGTCTCATACAACACAAGTAGCCGGCTCCACGGCACTGTCTCATACAACACAAGTAGCCGGCTCCACGGCACTGTCTCATACAACACAAGTAGCCGGCTCCACGGCACTGTCTCATACAACACAAGTAGCCGGCTCCACGTCACTGTCTCATACAACACAAGTAGCCGGCTCCACGTCACTGTCTCATACGACACAAGTAGCCGGCTCCACGTCACTGTCTCATACAACACAAGTAGCCGGCTCCACGGCACTGTCTCATACAACACAACAAGTAACGTCGGCTCCATGTCACTGCCTCATACAACACGACAAGTAACGTCGGCTCCACGTCACTGTGTCATACAACACAAGTAGCCGGCTCCACGTCACTGTCTCATACAACACAAGTAGCCGGCTCCACGTCACTGTCTCACACAACACAATATAGCCGGCTCCACGTCACTGTCTCATACAACACGACAAGTAGCGTCGGCTCCACGTCACTTTCTCATACGACACGACAAGTAGCGTCGGCTCCACGGCACTGTCTCATACAACACGACAAGTAGCGTCGGCTCCACGGCACTGTCTCATACGACACGACAAGTAGCGTCGGCTCCACGTCACTTTCTCATACGACACGACAAGTAGCGTCGGCTCCACGGCACTGTCTCATACAACACGACAAGTAGCGTCGGCTCCATGGATACGGCACTTTCTCATACAACACGACAAGTAGCCGGCTCCACGGCACTGTCTCATACAACACAACAAGTAGAACTGTCTCATATACTCAATGTGTTAAATTAATTATGAAATATTGATGTTGTACTCGTGTCAAGACTGACTGCATCTGGACAATTAGCTTGATGACCAATATAAAATATACGTCTTTAACAGCACTGGACGTAATCAGCGAAATGCCTCAACGCGATATTTGTTATGAAACGTCAGCAAAGACTGTGTTCATTCCAATATCTGATTCATCCCACATCATTCGGCCCAACAAATAATCGAGTCAACGAAAAAGCCCGCGACACTTCTGACAACACTATTTTGAAGATAACAAATCTGACAATAATATCTTATCTCTGTGTATTATTTCTACAACTCTGGTTGACGGTGTTGTTTCTTTCAATGTTATTGTACAAGATTCGTAGAACAAGTGTCATTACTAATTTTATATCGCGGAAAAATTATATATTGTTATTCTTTAACCAAAACTTTCGCATTGCATGTTTAGTGTATATATTTTTAATTATATATATCATATATATATATATATATATATATATATATATATATATATATATATATATATATATATATATATATATATATATATATGTATATATATATATATATATATATATATATATAACACACACACACATATATATATATATATATATATATATATATATATATATATATATAATATTATATCGTTACATATATCATTATATATATAATATATATAATATATATACCAGCCCCAAGATATTATGTTTTATATAATATATATATATATATATATATATATATATATATATATATATATATATATATATATATCATTTTATAATATATATATATATATATATATATATATATATATATATTTATACATCGTTATATATTAATCTATATATATATATATATATATATATATATATATATATATATCGTTATATATCATTATATATAATATATAATAAATATAATATATATATTTATACACCTGCCCCAAGATGTCAAAACTGCGAAAGCTGTACTACTATGTATATATATATATATATATATATATATATATATATATATATATATATATATATATATATATATATACCAGCCCCAAGATGTTAAAACTGCAAAAGCTGTACTACTATATATATATATATATATATATATATATATATATATATATATATATATATATATATATATATATATATGACGTCGCCGGTCGCCATGTTGTAGTTTCGAGGCCCGGCCTGCTATAACGTTGTCTTGTATGTGGGGGCATCACGCAGCCGTCCACAGACTCCCGCTTGTGTTAGACAGTTGACTTAAACAGCGACACGGCCGCCCGATTACTTTTGATTAGTGTTGTCTTCGTGCGACTGTGGCCGTGAGTTGGGTGACGAGACGAAGGCGCGCTATTGTCAGCCGCCAACCGTGACACGGAGCTAAAGATCCGAGTCGGTTGAAGTGTGTCAAGCAATAACCACATTAGTTGAGATGATCGCCTCGCCACAGTCGGGCGGGCCGCGGGATGTGTACGCTGCGTGCGGGCACGGCGGAATCATTGCTAAATAAATTGGTAATATAGGTAATAGTGGTAATAGTGGTAATAGTTTTAGTAGTGGTAATAGTGGTAATAGTGGTAATACTGAAATAAAATGATGATTAATTTTTCGTTTGAGTTACTATGTTATGCTGACGAGCACAAGTTGTACTATATCTGCCTGTTTAGCTGCACCAGGCCGGCGCATTTTACATCACGTCACGTATTAAAATTGGAATTAAGATTTATATAACAACGGTATTGTTGTACAAGATAATTTAACTTCGTCCTGTGTTTAAATTGAGGAAATTGGGTGTATTTTGTTGAGCGATTCAGTACACCTATTTTGAAATGACCCACTAAATTATCGATAAATTTATGAACAGATTGTGCCTATTTTCTAATTTGATGCTAATTGTTGGCCCCTACTCCTGGGATATCCAAACGACCACACGAGTAGAGCGAGCGTTGAACGGTTTTCGGTGAAAAGGGATTCGCACGAACTCAACCCGTTGACCAACGACCGCCGACCACTGACCACCGACCGATCGCCGACTGCCGACTGCCGACCACCGACCACCGACCGCCGACCGCCGATCGCCGACCGCCGACCGCCGACCGCCGACCGCCGACCGCCGACCGCCGACCGCCGACCACCGATCATCGACCACCGACTGCCGGGGTTCCACGGTCCTCTCGTTGAGTTCTCCAGTGCTACCCACGGGTCGCCGTCGGCAAGTTTATTTATCGTGTTTTAAATATATCACTTACGTCCTATACGCTAAGGCTATCTGTCACTTGACAGAAAAAATAGATGCCACAGTAAGACACTGAACTCGTACGTCATGAACACATGTTTATCAAACTGCCGTATTTGAGATTATCATAAGTTTGTCGTGTTTAAAAGTCACGCATGTATTGTGATACTTTATTTTATAAAACTTCACGTAATGCAAATGCAAAAATACGACACTTATTTGCAAACATTTGCTAAAACATATTTATAGATTATCTCGATGAATATATTATAACATTATTCATCCATTTAAGTATGTTTTGTTATAATGTCTTGGTTTGTCGTTACCTTTGTTACACTCGTGTATAGGGTTTTGTAATTACCTGTGTTACATTCGTGCAATGTTTTGTCGTTACCTTTGTTGCATTCGTGCAGGATTTTGTAATTACCTGTGTTACATTCGTGCAGGGTTTTGTAATTACCTGTGTTACATTCGCGCAGGGTTTTGTAATTACCTTTGTTACATTCGTGCAGGGTTTTGTAATTACCTGTGTTACATTCGCGCAGGGTTTTGTAATTACCTTTGTTACATTCGTGCAGGATTTTGTAATTACCTGTGTTACATTCGTGCAGAGTTTTGTCGTTACCTTTGTTGCATTCGCGCAGGGTTTTGTAATTACCTGTGTTACATTCGTGCAGGGTTTTGTAATTACCTGTGTTACATTCGTGCAGGGTTTTGTAATTACCTGTGTTACATTCGCGCAGGGTTTTGTAATTACCTTTGTTACATTCGTGCAGGGTTTTGTAATTACCTGTGTTACATTCGTGCAGAGTTTTGTCGTTACCTTTGTTGCATTCGCGCAGGGTTTTGTAATTACCTGTGTTACATTCGTGCAGGGTTTTGTAATTACCTGTGTTACATTCGTGCAATGTTTTGTTGTTACCTTTGTTACATTCGTGCAGGGTTTTGTTGTTACCTCTGTTGCATTCGTGCAGGGTTTTGTCGTTACCTTTGTTACACTCGTGTATAGGGTTTTGTCGTTACCTTTGTTACATTCGTGCAGTATTTTGTTGTTACCTTTGTTACATTCGTGCAGGGTTTTGTTGTTACCTTTGTTACATTCGAACATGGTTTGTCGTTACCTTTGTTACATTCGCACAGGGTTTGTCGTTACCTTTGTTACATTCGTGCAAGCTTTTGCCGTTACTTTGTTACATTTCCGAACGCAATCCACGGGTGAAAACGTTAGCTGTATTATAAAAACAATCTAGTTATATAATTACTTTCGTTTTTATTCTTCTTTTCTGCTCTTCGTTTCATCAGTGTTTCTCCGACTACTCAATGTTTACCGCCAGACGTACGTGTGACGTACACAACGTCATTGAGAGGCGGTGGGCGTCTTGCCAGTG
The DNA here is from genome assembly GCA_963662155.1 of Lamellibrachia columna. Classification (NCBI taxonomy): domain Eukaryota; kingdom Metazoa; phylum Annelida; class Polychaeta; order Sabellida; family Siboglinidae; genus Lamellibrachia; species Lamellibrachia columna. The sequence goes on along the minus strand of OY759266.1, from coordinate 1,102,659 downwards.
TCTGTCGCCAGCGAGTTTGGTAGTAACATTAAATAACGTTATCTGTACACACGGGAACTGTGAACACGCGCGTCTGAGGGTAAACAACATGATGTCTTATCTACCCGCACGCGAGCTACTGCGCGCTCTCAGTCGACGGGTGTTTATAGGAACACGTCAAAGACATCTCGAACAAATGACCCCCGCCTATGCCGAATCGTTTCTCCAGTGATATGACACCATCAAAGTCCGGGTCCCATTCAGTTCTTATTAGCGCCATCATTTACGTCATTAACTCACGGCGTACAACGTAAACAAAGCGAGACTGCCGCCCAAGTCTCGCGGGAATGAGACGAGACTGACACTGGCCACGCGCTCACATCAAAGGTGGCGGCACGCTAATGAAGAAAGGCGGCAGTTTTATTTTCAACGATAATTTTATTGACGGCTATTAAAATAAGTTTATGATTTGTCTGGGCGAATGCCACATCTGCGCCCGTTGATATGCTGGCGATAGTGATGTCCTTCCCTCGAGATTACCCGATAGACACAGAGCGCAGAAGCACCTTGTCTGACGAGGTTTATTGGCCTGTCTGTTGTCGCCCTGGCCATCTGCCATAGATGCAAGTCGACCAGGCGAGGGAAACAGTCGACCAGGCGAGGGAAACAGTCGACCAGGCTTCACGGTGATGAATAACATTAACATGTAATGTCATAAAAGCATTATAAAAGAAATTCCGGGTCATAACATCAACACTGTCGATCGAATTAATCATTCTCAGTGCATTATATTTTACATAACATATGAAAACAATTAATCTTTATTTTCTACATAATATGTAAAATAAATAAATCTTTTAGGCACTTCGGTGGAAATCGCCGAGTGAAAATAATGGCCCGGTGACGGCTCCGTTGTTCTGATATTAATTTACCTCGGGACGCGCTTTGAATGCTGCATATTTATCTCCGTGAATATATCGCGCCTCCGCCCAGACGCACAAAAACCCATAGACACTTTCTCGACAGGGCGCGCGAACCTCGACATAAATCGTCGAATCTAAAAAGGTAACTTTGTTCGGACGAAGTGCCCTGCCATCTCGCGGCCTTGGATTGATGACATGTCGCCACGAACGGTGGGTGCTGACGTCACAGGGTAACGGGCTGGCGCTCAAAGAGATGTAATCTAAGCATCTTGACGTTACTCTTTGATATATTGTACATCATGCGAAAGATAACTGCTATGCAATCGATTTTTCAGACTAAAGATGCGAGTTTCATGACTTCAAGTCTTCAACTACAAATCGAAGAAATACATAAGTAAACATAAACTGAAATATTAAGTTCCCTTTTTCTAGTTATGCCACAATGCAGGTTTGAAACTATGAATCTCACATATATGCCGCACACGCACGCGCACGCGCACGCGCACGCGCACGCGCACGCGCACGCGCACGCGCACGCACACGCACACGCACACGCACACGCACACGCACACGCACACGCACACGCACACGCACACGCACACGCACACGCACACGCACACGCACACGCACACGCACACGCACACGCACACGCACACGCACACGCACACGCACACGCACACGCACACGCACACGCACACGCACACGCACACGCACACGCACACGCACACGCACACGCACACGCACACGCACACGCACACGCACACGCACATTGTGTTATTCTTTTTTAGCAGCAATAGTTAACTGGAGGAGTTGTTACTTAAGTCATATTTTTGTTGTTCCCAGCGAAGACTTTGTTCTATATAAGAATTCACCCAGAATCGTGTATTGAAAGGTTGTTCCCAGCGAAGACTTTGTTCTATATAAGGACTCACCCAGAATCGTGTATTGAAAGGTTGTTTCCAGCGAAGACTTTGTTCTATATAAGGACTCACCCAGAATCGTGTATTGAAAGGTTGTTCCCAGCGAAGACTTTGTTCTATATAAAGACTCACCCAGAATCGTGTATTGAAAGGTTGTTTCCAGCGAAGTCTTTGTTCTATATAAGGACTCACCCAGAATCGCGTATTGAAAGGTTGTTTCCAGCGAAGACTTTGGTCTATATAAGAACTCACCCAGAATCGTGTATTGAAAGGTTGTTTCCAGCGAAGACTTTGTTCTACATAAGGACTCACCCGGAATCGCCTATTGAAAGTTGTTTCCAGCGAAGACTTTGTTCTATATAAGGACTCACCCGGAATGGCGTATTGAAAGGTTGTTTCCAGCGAAGACTTTGTTCTATATAAGGACTCACCCAGAATCGTGTATTGAAAGGTTGTTTCCAGCGAAGACTTTGTTCTATATAAGGACTCACCCAGAATCGTGTATTGAAAGGTTGTTTCCAGCGAAGACTTTGGTCTATATAAGAACTCACCCAGAATCGTGTATTGAAAGGTTGTTCCCAGCGAAGACTTTGGTCTATATAAGAACTCACCCAGAATGGCGTATTGAAAGGTTGTTTCCAGCGAAGACTTTGTTCTATATAAGAACTCACCCAGAATCGTGTATTGAAAGGTTGTTTCCAGCGAAGACTTTGGTCTATATAAGAACTCACCCAGAATCGCGTATTGAAAGGTTGTTTTCAGCGAAGACTTTGTTCTATATAAGGACTCACCCAGAATGGCGTATTGAAAGGTTGTTTCCAGCGAAGACTTTGTTCTATATAAGGACTCACCCAGAATCGTGTATTGAAAGGTTGTTTCCAGCGAAGACTTTGGTCTATATAAGAACTCACCCAGAATCGTGTATTGAAAGGTTGTTCCCAGCGAAGACTTTGGTCTATATAAGAACTCACCCAGAATGGCGTATTGAAAGGTTGTTTCCAGCGAAGACTTTGTTCTATATAAGAACTCACCCAGAATCGTGTATTGAAAGGTTGTTTCCAGCGAAGACTTTGGTCTATATAAGAACTCACCCAGAATCGCGTATTGAAAGGTTGTTTTCAGCGAAGACTTTGTTCTATATAAGGACTCACCCAGAATGGCGTATTGAAAGGTTGTTTCCAGCGAAGACTTTGTTCTACATAAGGACTCACCCAGAATCGTGTATTGAAAGGTTGTTCCCAGCGAAGACTTTGGTCTATATAAGAACTCACCCAGAATGGCGTATTGAAAGGTTGTTTCCAGCGAAGACTTTGTTCTATACAAGAACTCACCCAGAATCGTGTATTGAAAGGTTGTTTCCAGCGAAGACTTTGGTCTATATAAGAACTCACCCAGAATCGCGTATTGAAAGGTTGTTTTCAGCGAAGACTTTGTTCTATATAAGAACTCACCCAGAATGGCGTATTGAAAGGTTGTTTCCAGCGAAGACTTTGTTCTATATAAGAACTCACCTAGAATCGTGTATTGAAAGGTTGTTTCCAGCGAAGACTTTGGTCTATATAAGAACTCATCCAGAATCGCGTATTGAAAGGTTGTTTTCAGCGAAGACTTTGTTCTATATAAGGACTCACCCAGAATGGCGTATTGAAAGGTTGTTTCCAGCGAAGACTTTGTTCTACATAAGGACTCACCCAGAATCGTGTATTGAAAGGTTGTTCCCAGCGAAGACTTTGTTCTATATAAGGACTCACCCAGAATCGTGTATTGAGATGTTGTTTCCAGCGAAGACTTTGTTCTACATAAGGACTCACCCGGAATCGCCTATTGAAAGTTGTTTCCAGCGAAGACTTTGTTCTATATAAGGACTCACCCGGAATGGCGTATTGAAAGGTTGTTTCCAGCGAAGACTTTGTTCTATATAAGGACTCACCCAGAATCGTGTATTGAAAAGTTGTTTCCAGCGAAGTCTTTGTTCTATATAAGGACGCACCCGGAATCGCGTATTGAAAGGTTGTATCCAGCGATGACTTTGTTCTATATAAGAACTCACCCGGAATCGCCTATTGAAAGGTGTTTCCAGCGAAGAGTTTGTTCTATATAAGGACTCACCCGGAATCGCGCATTGAAAGGTTGTTTCCAGCGAAGACTTTGTTCTATATAAGGACTCACCCAGACTCACCGTATTAGAAGGTCAGCCGAAGAACAAATGTAACTTCCATAGTTCTTCGTCTACCTATAACTCAAGAAAAGTAAAGTTCGGTCGAATACCCACATATGCCCGTTGTACAGCTGTCCGCCTCTCGCGCCAGGCTGTCAGATTTACAACACGTTGATTGGTCGTGCAAGTTCATTGATTGGACATTCGTAAACCTTTTCATATTTCGCGTGTCATATTAATAAGTCGATTTTGATAGTTTCTACAAGGCCAGAGAGCATAGACATGGAGAGACAAGCACGGAACTGGTAGAGACGATCTTACAGCCAGCAACGGTCGACAAATACTCGGCGTATCCTTAAACAAATATATTAATTCAGCAGATTTGGTTAGGTCTGTGTGAAATGTTTTGGGTGTAACATAGGATATTTAATCTAACATAATTAAAATAATATAAATCAATATTTGTTTTGTAACTAGTAGTAGTAGTAGTAGTAGTAGTAGTAGTAGTAGTAGTAGTAGTAGTAGTAGTAGTAGTAGTAGTAGTAGTAGTAGTAGTAGTAGTAGTAGTAGTAGTAGTATATATATATATATACATATATATATATATATATATATATATATATATATATATATATATATATATTCCATATATATATATATATATATATATATATATATATATATATATATATATATATATATATATATATATATTAATAGTAGTAGTAGTAGTAGTAGTAGTAGTAGTGGTAGTAGTAGTAGTAGTAGTAGTAGTAGTAGTAGTAGTAGTAGTAGTAGTGGCCAGCTTCTGTCTCGTGACAATGCTTTTGTTAGCTGTAATTAGAATGCTGTAATGAACATAAATAATATAATTGTCATCGCACGAACAGTGCTGTGCGTTCGCTGTCGGCGACTATCTAACTCAGCGTTATCCTGGACATGACGTTATCCTGGACATGACGTTATCCTGGACATGACGCCAAATGGAGAAACTGATTTCATGCGCGTGCCCTATCCTTTTCCACACCACACCACATTTTTTCAATCACTATTTTTGCAAAATGCTGCTTATCATGATATTCCCACAAGGCAATGTCATCAAATCGCTGTTCCATACAGTCGTATCTCGAGAGCCACAACATGTATTAGATGCCATTTACCAGCTTTATTTAGAAAAATGCCACCACGCATTGTGTATAAAGTTTATGCGCACTGTCTTTACGGTGTTCCTACCTACACACAGCAATGCCTAATAACACCCAGCAATGCCTATACTAACACCCAGCAATGCCTACTAACACCCAGCAATGCCTATACTAACACCCAGCAATGCCTATACTAACACCCAGCAATGCCTACCTACACCCAGCAATGCCTACTAACACCCAGCAATGCCTATACTAACACCCAGCAATGCCTATACTAACACCCAGCAATGCCTACCAACACCCAGCAATACCTACTAACACCCAGCAATGCCTACTAACACCCAGCAATGCCTACCTACACCCAGCAATGCCTACCTACACCCAGCAATGCCTATAATAACACCCAGCAATGCCTACTAACACCCAGCAATGCCTACCAACACCCAGCAATACCTACTAACACCCAGCAATGCCTACCAACACCCAGCAATGCCTACCTACACCCAGCAATGCCTACCAACACCCAGCAATGCCTACCAACACCCAGCAATGCCTACTAACACTTCACAAAAATTCCTGTACAAACGCTAACCGCTATACGCACTTAGGCTACGCATTATCACCATGTCCTGTCTTCCGATCAACTGTGCCAATATATTTTGACAATGATGTAAAACATGTTGTAAGCAATGTATGCACAACAACCATTGCAGGCGGCTCTCGCGCTAAAGCTGCATGTTTGATAAGCCTTAGTGAGGATCTCGTGGCAGTTTTTATGTTAAAAAAAACATCGTATGTATTTATTTCTGTCGAATAAAGACATTTCAGTTCCAGTATAACGTACCTCTTTCGTATATATATATATATATATATATATATATATATATATATATATATATATATATATATATATATATATATATATATATATATATATATATATATATATATATATATATCCCATTTAGCACGATGGGGTCTATATTTCAAAGTGAAAAATAGACCGGGGGGTCCATTAACCACGGGGGTCCATTTACAATCTGACACCGGCGCACATGAAAGTAGTGACAGTTCTGGTCAGAATAACGATTATCGACACGTTTAACAAGAAAGAAAGTTTTAGCAGAACGCTTCAAGGAAATGTCGTTAATTGTTTTATACGACCTGTTTATGGCCAGCTGGTCGTTGTATCCGCGAGGCCGCTCACCGCCGTCCTAACGGTCGTTATATCCGCGAGGCCGCTCACCGTCGTCCTAACGGTCGTTATATCCGCGAGGCCGCTCACCGTCGTCCTAACGGTCGTTGTTTCCGCGAGGACGCTCACCGCCGTCCTAACGGTCGTTGTTTCCGCGAGGCCGCTCACCGCCGTCCTAACGGTCGTAACAGGCCCTTCAATGCCATTGCGTGATATGTGCTTATTAGAAAACTTAATGTCACATTAAATAGAAATTAATCACATGGAATTACAAAAACAGTGCCTCCTTGTTGCAACGTTTATCCTAATTATAACAAATTAACATATTAAATACATACTATTCATTGTGCCAAACACACATACGTATAATATATATATATATATATATATATATATATATATATATATATATATATATATATATATTTATATATATATATATATATATATATATATATATATATATATATATATATATATATATATATATATATATATATATATATATATATATATATATATATTAATATTAGATAAACCAATGCTATTTAATATGTATTTAACATGGGTTATCCAAGGTGATTGAAATATAGTTTTAGCAGATAATTGATATCATAATTTAAAGTTAGTACAAGACAATTTATATTCCTGGCCTGTCTATGATTTTCGAAAAAGTCAATAAGCTACTGTTTATTTTAATACCTAATGGAAATTGCCCAATAGACAAAGTTCTAACTTAATGTCGACACGAACATTTCGCTTCCTGGCTTCAGAAATTAAAAAAAACATTGCTCGGTATGCTAGTCATATAAAATTATATGAGATAGGTATAATCATCTACATTGTCCGGCTTATTTGGTCAAGATAAAAATTCTAACAAAGTTCTATTGTTACCTCTGTTACCTTATTATAAATACTATAAACACCTTAGTTTGTGCAGCATTGACACACATTTTCCAAGTTTCGCAATAGTTAAATACAGCATCAAGTGGAGATTGTTATTCAGTCGGGGATTCTGCTAAATCAAGTGTATTATCGTATCAACTGTTTACGACAAACAAGTCGGCGTATTTGGTTTTATTATACATTCATAGATAACAAATGTTGTACTACTTCATTGAAAAGTATAAACGAAATAATGACCTTTGTGTAACTAATGTAGCACTGGAGTTCTTTTCTGATAATTGGACTAGAAGGCGAATGTGGCGTGGTGTAACGATTGCTTTCAATGTCTTTCAAACATTTAATTGTTATTTATTTCAGTCATGCAAACGAAATTGGCAAGTTAGAAATAGAGAGGAAGTGATTATCCAATTAGTCGGCGCAACCTTTGTTT
>OY759266.1:1057500-1090000 GCA_963662155.1 Lamellibrachia columna | reverse complement strand
TCGAACAAAAACTTATGCAAAGGTTAATACCACAAAAATACCACAAAAATACCATTCACATAAATACATTTCATTTATATTATTAACTGTCGTATTTCTCTTTTGTTTGTTAAACAAAGAGATGATTATAAAAATCGGCATTGACTTTGAATGATTGGTACTACTGGATTGGCAGAGAGCGTGTCATCCTCTTACAATTCGCTACCACCTTAGCGCAGCTACCTAGTAGTAGCCAAGAATGAGGTAATATCGATATTAATCGATTAGGAACCTTCTCTGGGAACCCCTCTCTAAAAACCCTCTCTATAAGCTCCGTCTCTATAGGCACCCTCCCGTATTGAGACGGGAATGTGACACTCGACCTACAGCTACGCCGGGTTCCCACAGCAGTAACGGTCGATCTTCTCACAAGTATGAATCAGTTTACTCTCTCGCAAGTATTTGAGTTTTTATTGCGGCTCAAGGCGTGACCGCCAACAACGACTCAAACGGTTCGGCTTTTAAGACGTGACAACGACACCGGCGGATCTTTGAGCGGATCGCAGTCCGTGAACCTCGCGCTCTGTGATGACCGTGTGGAGAGATCCACGCTGCTGTAATTAAAGTTTTCACTTTCACCCGACGCCAGTTGGTAGTCAAAGCCAATGTTGACGCTCAATGGGTCGAGGCTGATTCCCTCCCGCCTCCCGCCTCCCGCCTCCCGCCTCCCGCCTCCCGCCTCCCGCCTCCCGCCTCCCGCCTCCCGCCTCCCGCTGTGAGTCCCACGAGCTAATGTATTTTCTTCTAAACAGATCCTCTGTATTTCTTGATATATCGCTTATTTATCTAAACACACACGTTATACTCTGATCGTATCATGTGATGTCAAATAATTTACTATGTATGTTAAAAAATGAGCCTGTTGCGGAACGCTATAGTCTATAGGTGTTCCAAGTTTAATTACCAATATTTCGATCACAATCATCCAGTATGTAATAATTGAAATCTTGAGTGAATCGATGTTGTCCAAAATTGAATTGTTATCATCTAAAATGTCATCATTTAAAAATAGAGGAATACTTGATATCCATAATTGAATTGTTGATGTTAATAATTGTACTGTTTTTATCTATAATAATGGATTGTTGATATCCAAAATAATTTATTTTAATGCCTGAATGATTTTTGTTTTAAAAATACTTAACTGAATTGTTTATATCCAGGGTTCAATTATTTACACTCATATATAAAATATTGGCAATGCGTGAAGGAGTAATGTGTATTTCGTCCATGATATAAACCACGCCATTTATTATCGACATTTATTTTTCCTCGACACGTCGCGAACCGACCGTAATACGACTGATCGTTGTTTTGCAGCACCGACAGAACCCACTGACGACCCGACGAACGAGAGCGAGGCAGCGAAGCGTCGACGGACGCGGACTAACTTCAGCGGCTGGCAGCTGGAGGCGCTGGAGGCCGCCTTCCAGGACAGTCACTACCCGGACGTGTTCATGCGGGAGGCGCTCGCCCTCAAACTCGACCTCGCCGAGTCACGGATACAGGTGAGATCTCTTTTCCTTGCTGTGCACGGGACACTATTTTACTTTACTTTACTTTACTTTACTTTACTTTACTTTACTTTACTTTACTTTACTTTACTTTACTTTACTTTACTTTACTTTACTTTACTTTACTTTACTTTACTTTACTTTACTTTACTTTACTTTACTTTACTTTACTTTACTTTACTTTAATTTACTTTACTTTACTTTACTTTAATTTACTTTAATTTACTTTATAGTGCTGGTGGCTTTTGCGACGGTATGTGCCCTGTTTGGGCAATTCTGCCTATGATGGATATGGCCATATATGATGGATATGGCTATATATGATGGATATGACCATATATGATGGATATGACCATATATGATGGATATAACTATATATGATGGATATGACCATATATGATGGATATGGCCATATATGATGGATATGGCCATATATGATGGATATGGCCATATGTGATGGATATGACCATATAGGATGGATATGACCATATGTGATGGATATGACCATATATGATGGATATGGCCATATGTGATGGATATGGCCATATATGATGGATATGACCATATATGATGGATATGACCATATATGATGGATATGGCTATATATGATGGATATGACCATATATGATGGATATGGCCATATATGATGGATATGACCATATATTATGGATATGACCATATATGATGGATATGGCCATATATGATGGATATGGCCATATATGATGGATATGACCATATGTGATGGATATGACCATATATGATGGATATGGCCATATATGATGGATATGGCCATATATGATGGATATGGCCATATATGATGGATATGGCCATATATGATGGATATGGCCATATATGATGGATATGGCCATACATGAGGAATACGACAATTTGGCTTTGCCCTTGTTTACATTTATAGAGGCTGGCCACATATGCGTGTGTCAGTGACTGCAGGACACATAGACTGCAGGATCCCTTGCGACATAGCAAGATGTAGTTGTTCTGGACGTCATTTGGTGGAAAGCAGTTTGTGTTAGAAAAACGACAGAAGTTATTTAATTGTTCAGTAGGTGGATGAATTAATCCATATTAGTATAGTTGAATGTCAGCATAAGTTTAAAAAAAAAACGTTAGCATTGTTGCCAATGGGGAAATAACTAGCGAGCCTTCCCTGCTGCTGCAGCGACGGCGACAATGGTTAAACTCACCTTCCCTGCAGCTGCAGCGACGGCGACAATGGTTAAACTCACCTTCCCTGCTGCTGCAGCGACGGCGACAATGGTTAAACTCACCTTCCCTGAGAGCAGTCCGAATGGCTTAATATACCTTTTTATGGCATTTAAAGATTTCATGTAAATGGGTTTAACTGTACAGCTAAGTGGCTTGTCTCCGCCGAAGGGACGGTTCTCAGGTAATTGACTTTACGTAACCCCGAGCAGTTCTTAGATATGCGTTTTATAATGTCGAAAGCGTTCTAGTCCATTGTAATATTCACACCCGGGACGTTTCCTTCCCTGTCGTTTATACACCTTTGCCCGGTGAAGTACGTGGAAACTCTGCAGATCTGTCGCCTGAGACACGTCGCGCTTTGTCGCGTCCCGGCCCTATAAACGACATTAGCATAGAGAACACTGACACGACTCTCGCCATTCACAGAACCCGCTGTAAACTCACTCCGCAAATGGTCTTATTGCTGCGTCCAATACACGGCTCTTTGACCTTAATGCTAATGTCCCGCAATGCCGAGAAACGGTTAAGTTCACTTGTAATGATTTTATTGTTAAAAGAACCACAGAAAGGGACTTGATTAGATGGCTATCATCAGCCGCAGTGTGACTGTATTCGGCGCCTGGGTGGAGCGGTAATGCTGGGCGCCTGGGTGGAGCGGTAATGCTGGGTGCCTGGGTGGAGCGGTAATGCTGGGCGCCTGGGTGGAGCGGTAATGCTGGGTGCCTGGTGGAGCGGTAATGCTGCATGGGCGCCTGGGTGGAGCGGTAATGTTGGGCGTCTGGGTGGAGTTGTAATATTGGGCGCCTGGGTGGAGCGGTAATGCTGGGCGCCTTGGTGGAGCGATAATGCTGGGCGCCTGGGTGGAGCGGTAATGCTGAACGTCTGGGTGGAGCGGTAATGCTGGGCGTCTGGGTGGAGCGGTAATGCTGGGCGTCTGGGTGGAGTTGTGTGGAGAGCCATAACCACCGACTGTTCCACCCTGGAGCTGGTCGTTGACAGAGGCGCCATCTGTCGACGTATACGTTAACAAATAAGAAGGACACTATGGCATTTCTGACATAATGTAAAGTATATACTAAAAATGCTGTAGAATTGTGGTATATACTAACATATATTGTGGTATATACTAACACATATTGTGGTATATACTAACACATATTGCACTGTCTTAAATGATATGCAAGTTGCTGCTAATGAAATAGTTTGTTTAAACGACCGATCATTCGCCAACGGCTCGAACTACGCGCATTTCTTAACATAATATAAGCCCATAATGTAAGCGGTACGATTACTTTGAATATAACATATCTGGCCAGAAATCTTCGAATAAAGCGGTTAATATTATAAAGTTTAGTAAATTGTTACTCGTAAAACATGAACATATTAAAAACTGCATTCAGTTACCCTGGCGTGGTCTCGTCTTTGTAGTTCAGTATATGTCATTCAGGAAATCTATTACATGGGCTTATTATAGATACAATTAAAACGCTTGATCAAGTCAGGTACTTCGCATTGAGATCACGCATCTTCATTCCAAAATAATCTGCATTCGCACCGCGTGATATAGCAAGCAAGCTCCAACCACAGTTGATTGTTAATGGCAAGCCAAGCGTCGATCTGACGACATTGTGTTTTAATTACCGTCGAGGCGACGGCTGTAGTCGAGTTGTGATGGCTTCGACGTTTAATTTAATTACGTGCCAGCAGGTGGCGGCGTCTCGTCGACTCAAGCAGACAACACCGACGCCGCCATTGCCGGGCGCGCCAATCGCACGGCGGGGCTCGGGCGGAGACACGGAGCACGACGTCTGCGAGACGTTGAGGTCGTTGGAGGGGGGTGATAGCCGGGGTGAAATTAGACGTATCACTATTACAGACGCTAATGAAATACGTGCGTCCGACGGAGCCTGGTCGTGGCCGCTCTTTAAACCCGTTGACGCCTCGCGACGTCATTATTGCGTTATAGGTTTATGCTCAGGTGGTCGGGGAAATTATAGGTTACTGTTATCAACGGGAGAAACCCCCATTGCCTGCCGCTAACAACCCCGACAGCCAGCAATCCGTCAGGGCGGGTGGAACGCTTTGTTCCGGCCAGCAGGAGGCAACGGCGGCCCCAGATCGTCGTCGCGTCGACGGCAATTTATTACGGGCGTCATTCGGCGATAAAAGACTTTCAATTCGCCGTAGAAGAATGACCATTCATTTCACGCCGACAACTACCGGGCACTGCGAGCGGCGGGCACTCGGCCAGTGGCACAGATGATAAGTGGTCCCTGCAACATCGCACCTTCTGTGGCGTCTGGCGTCCAGAGATGGCAGACGCAAGTCCGTTGTTGAATACATAATCTATCAAATTTGCGTCAGTCGTCCCAGTGATGGACGCCACGTGGTATATGACCACGTGGTATATGACCACGTGGTATATGACATTCCACTACAAAGCTAAAGCTTAAATATGTTGCTTGATGCAGCTCAACGGATCGCACCACAATATATAGACTGACGTATTCCGCACTCTTGTTCCTGAACACACACACACACACACACGCACGCACAGGCACGCACGCACGTACGCACGCACGCACGCACGCACGCACACACACACACACACACACAAACACACACACACAGGCACACACACACACACACACACACACACACACACACACACACACACACACACACACACACACACACACACACACACACACACACACGCACGCACGCACGCACGCACGCGCACGCACGCACGCACGCACGCACGCACACACACACACACACAATCACACACGTTCAAGGTATGATGAAGCTATTTATAACCACAACTGTTGTTAACAGAAACGTTTATTGTTGGGACACTCAAAGTTTCCTTTAAGGTACGTGTTGGAGACTTTGCTTCTTGAAAGGGACGTGTGCCTCACATCAGTTCATGATACGGTGCCTCACATCAGTTCATGGTACGGTGCCTCACATCAGTTCATGATACGGTGCCTCACATCAGTTCATGATACGGTTTTAGACAGTCGCGCAATAAAAAAAACATAAATAATTTTTTTGAGCAGACGGGTCATTTAAGTGGACGCGGGTCACCACACTGGATAATTAGACAATTTGGCCGGCGAGATGACAGGCGAGGTGACAGCCGAGGTGACAGGCGAGGGGACAGGCGAGGTGACAGCCGAGGTGACAGGCGAGGTGACAGGCGAGGTGACAGCCGAGGTGACAGCCGAGGTGACAGCCGAGGTGACAGGCGAGGTGACAGGCGAGGTGACAGGCGAGGTGACAGGCGAGGTGACAGGCGAGGTGACAGACGAGGGGACAGCCGAGGTGACAGCCGAGGTGACAGGCGAGGGGACAGGCGAGGTGACAGCCGAGGTGACAGGCGAGGTGACAGGCGAGGTGACAGCCGAGGTGACAGCCGAGGTGACAGGCGAGGTGACAGGCGAGGTGACAGGCGAGGTGACAGGCGAGGTGACAGGCGAGGTGACAGGCGAGGTGACAGGCGAGGTGACAGCCGAGGTGACAGCCGAGGTGACAGGCGAGGGGACAGGCGAGGTGACAGCCGAGGTGACAGGCGAGGTGACAGGCGAGGTGACAGCCGAGGTGACAGCCGAGGTGACAGGCGAGGGGACAGGCGAGGTGACAGCCGAGGTGACAGGCGAGGTGACAGGCGAGGTGACAGCCGAGGTGACAGCCGAGGTGGCAGGCGAGGGGACAGGCGAGGTGACAGCCGAGGTGACAGGCGAGGTGACAGGCGGGGTGACAGCCGAGTTGACAGGCGAGGTGACAGCCGAGGTGACAGGCGAGGGGACAGGCGAGGTGACAGCCGAAGTGACAGGCAAGGGGACAGACGAGGTGACAGTCCAGGTGACAGGCGAGGTGACAGGCGAGGTGACAGGCGAGGTGACAGGCGAGGTGACAGGCGAGGTGACAGGCGATGTGACAGGCGAGGGGACAGGAGAGGGGACAGGCGAGGTGACAGGCGAGGTGACAGGCGAGGTGACAGCCGAGGTGACAGGCGAGGTGACAGGCGAGGTGACAGCCGAGGTGACAGCCGAGGTGACAGGCGAGGGGACAGGCGAGGTGACAGCCGAGGTGACAGGCGAGGTGACAGGCGGGGTGACAGCCGAGTTGACAGGCGAGGTGACAGCCGAGGTGACAGGCGAGGGGACAGGCGAGGTGACAGCCGAGGTGACAGGCGAGGTGACAGGCGGGGTGACAGCCGAGTTGACAGGCGAGGTGACAGCCGAGGTGACAGGCGAGGGGACAGGCGAGGTGACAGCCGAAGTGACAGGCAAGGGGACAGACGAGGTGACAGCCCAGGTGACAGGCGAGGTGACAGGCGAGGTGACATGCGAGGTGACAGGCGAGGTGACAGGCGAGGTGACAGGCGAGGTGACAGGCGATGTGACAGGCGAGGGGACAGGAGAGGGGACAGGCGAGGTGACAGGCGAGGTGACAGGCGAGGTGACAGGCGAGGGGACAGGCGAGGTGACAGGCGAGGTGACAGGCGAGGGAACAGCCGAGGGGACATTCGAGGGAACAACCGAGGGGACGGGCGAGGGGACAGGAGAGGTGACAGCTGGCGGGACAGTGGGCGGGGAGAGCGGTACATCAAATTTTACAGCGACGTTCTTCGACCCGGTTTGTCAGTAGACGTCTGGCGCGGAGTGCCTGCGTGCGTGTGTGCGTGCGTATGTGCATGGAGGTGAGCGTTCAATTGAGGGCCTTGTTAAAACTAGCGGATGTCATCCACAAGTAATGTATACCGGGAACACCTTCAGTGTGTAGGCAATGTGTATTTTTGTGGTGCGTACTTGTCATATTGAAAACTAAAACATTCGTAACTGACGTTTAGTATCTGCACATTACGAGCGGTGTCTCAGCGCAGTCATCTGCATATAAATACTAATTGCATTTGTTGCATCATTTATGTATTCAAAGTGCGAGAACGTTATGTGACCATCTGCGCGTCACAGCGACCTGTAAAATACGACCACCTGCCCATTATAACGTACATTACAACATACAGCTGCGCGTCATATGTCTATGACTTCCGCTGTTCCCCGGGGTCTGTAGCACAAGGAGAGTTGTACCTGGCGGCATCTAGCTCCGTCCTGTGGTCTGTAGCACAAGGAGAGTTCTATCTGGCGGCATCTAGCTCCGTCCTGTGGTCTGTAGCACAAGGAGAGTTCTATCTGGCGGCATCTAGCTCCGTCCTGTGGTCTGTAGCACAAGGAGAGTTCTATTTGGCGGCATCTAGCTCCGTCGTGTGGTCTGTGGCACAAGGAGAGTTCTATCTGACGGCATCTAGCTCCGTCCTGTGGTTTGTGGCACAAGGAGAGTTCTATCTGACGGCATCTAGCTCCGTCCTGTGGTCTGTGGCACAAGGAGAGTTCTATCTGACGGCATCTAGCTCCGTCCTGTGGTCTGTGGCACTAGGAGAGTTCTATCTGACGGCATCTAGCTCCGTCCTGTGGTCTGTGGCACAAGGAGAGTTCTATCTGACGGCATCTAGCTCCGTCCTGTGGTCTGTGGCACTAGGAGAGTTCTATCTGACGGCATCTAGCTCCGTCCTGTGGTCTGTGGCACTAGGAGAGTTCTATCTGACGGCATCTAGCTCCGTCCTGTGGTCTGTGGCACAAGGAGAGTTCTATCTGACGGCATCTAGCTCCGTCCTGTGGTCTGTGGCACTAGGAGAGTTCTATCTGACGGCATCTAGCTCCGTCCTGTGGTCTGTGGCACAAGGAGAGTTCTATCTGACGGCATCTAGCTCCGTCCTGTGGTCTGTGGCGCAAGGAGAGTTCTATCTGACGGCATCTAGCTCCGTCCTGTGGTCTGTGGCACTAGGAGAGTTCTATCTGACGGCATCTAGCTCCGTCCTGTGGTCTGTGGCGCAAGGAGAGTTCTATCTGACGGCATCTAGCTCCGTCCTGTGGTCTGTGGCACTAGGAGAGTTCTATCTGACGGCATCTAGCTCCGTCCTGTGGTCTGTGGCGCAAGGAGAGTTCTATCTGGTGGCATCTAGCTCCGTCCTGTGGTCTGTGGCGCAAGGAGAGTTCTATCTGACGGCATCTAGCTCCGTCCTGTGGTCTGTGGCACAAGGAGAGTTCTATCTGGTGGCATCTAGCTCCGTCCTGTGGTCTGTGGCACAAGGAGAGTTCTATCTGGTGGCATCTAGCTCCGTCCTGTGGTCTGTGGCACTAGGAGAGTTCTATCTGACGGCATCTAGCTCCGTCCTGTGGTCTGTGGCACTAGGAGAGTTCTATCTGGTGGCATCTAGCTCCGTCCTGTGGTCTGTGGCACAAGGAGAGTTCTATCTGACGGCATCTAGCTCCGTCCTGTGGGCTGTGGCACAAGGAGAGTTCTATCTGGTGGCATCTAGCTCCGTATTGGGGTCTGTGGCACACGTGTAGGTTCTGACGGCATCTAGCTCCGTCTATTTGACGGACTCGAAGTCCGTTCCGCGGTCTGCGGCTTTTCTGAAGAATAACTTAGGACCAATTAAGTTTTAAGTCGTTTTGAGAAATTGTAAATAACTATGTTGGCGCGAACAGGTTGATATTGATACTCTGGGCGAGTACAACCCCCTCCCAACCCCGAACTCCCTCCCAACCCCCTTCTACCCACCCACCCCCTCCAAACCGTCATCCCAACCCCATGTACGGCGGGCTATCTTCTCTTGAAATAATAAAATATACTTCGTACCAGTTTCTCCAGTGATGTAACCACTCGACTGCCCGTCCCCCCTCAATTGTCCACCCCCCTCCATACTCGACTGCCCAACCCTCCTTCCCACTCGACTGCCCGTCCTCCCACTGTTGTCCTCACCAGCCGTCGTTCTCTTCCCCAGGTGTGGTTCCAGAACCGACGGGCCAAGTGGCGTAAGCTGGAGCATACTCGCAAGGGTCCTGGCCGACCGGCTCACAACCAACACCCCAAGACGTGTAGCGGGGAACCCATCGACCCAGACACACTCGCCTGCAAGGAGCGGGAACGAGCAGGTAGGGCGATGCTCGGGATTCATATTATCATTGTTACATATTCAGCTGGTCCGCCCGAGTTTGAACAAATATTAACAATGCTGCTACGTAACAAATGGATTACTTGACGGAGTGATAGAGGGATGACTTGATGGAGTGGTAGAGGGAGGAGTTGACGGAGTGATAGAGGGATGACATGACGGAGTAATAGAAGGATGGCTTGACGGAGTGATCGAGGGATGACTTGACGGAGTGATAGAAGGGTGACTTGACGGAGTGATCGAGGGATGACTTGACGGAGTGATAGAGGGATGACTTGACGGAATGATCGAGGGATGACTTGACGGAGTGATAGAGGGATGACATGACGGAGTGATAGAAGGATGACTTGACGGAGTGATCGAGGGATGACTTGACGGAGTGATAGAAGGGTGACTTGACGGAATGATCGAGGGATGACTTGACGGAGTGATAGAGGGATGACTTGACGGAGTGATAGAGGGATGACATGACGGAGTAATAGAAGGATGACTTGACGGAGTGATAGAGGGATGGTTTGACGGAGTGATAGAGAGATGGCTTGATGGAGTGATAGAGAGATGGCTTGACGGAGTGATAGAGGGATGGCTTGATGGAGTGATAGAGAGATGGTTTGACGGAGTGATAGAGGGATGACTTAGTGCATAGATGCATTGATTAATGGCTAATTAATACATGCCGAGTACATTTCGATTAAGGAAACAGAAACTTGAAGTAGTTGTTTATATTCGAATCAATTTGGAATATTTATTAAATTGGTATTAATGTTGAACAGCGCCGTCCACAGTTTGATTGAGATCTGCTGCGACACTGCGGTGACACGACACATTGTCACGTATAAACTCGGTCGTGTGAAATAAAAAAATATGATGATAAACACAATTTAATGAATTATTAAACTGACTTGGATTCACAATACGCAGTCAGCAAAAGAATGCATTTAAAAGTCATACAATAAACCCCCGCCAAAATATATGGTGCAGCATAGATATAGCATTTAAAAGGCAAATAAACCCAAATACAAGTGGTTAAACCATTACCAGTATAAATCTAGACATCGCTAGTACGGGGATTACTTGATGTATGTCAAGTAATTGCACAATTCGCACATTGAGGTCGTCAAGTTTGGTGAACAGGAGCAGCCATTATATTGATCTTGTACTTGTTGCCACAGAGCGGAAACAACGGAAGTTGGAGGGACGAGCGACGTCCACCACCCGACTGACCACTGGGGAGGATAGCGCGGCCGATCAGCGCTCGGACGATGACGACAGCAGTCGGCACTCCTCAGCCAGCAGTAGCGTCGTTGACGTCACATCCGGGGCGTGTCAGGAGGGCGACTTTACGACCCATAAGACGGTCCCAGCATCGAGCCGCCTCGAGCGATGTCCCTTCAGCATCGAGCGCATCCTCGAGACGCCCAAGGTCCCGCGGGGGCGGCGGCCTAACTCCAAGTACCCCCGTGTCCAGGCGAGCAAGTCTCGACACCCGCTCTACATGGGCATGTTCCCGTGCTACCCCATCACACAGCCCGTCGGCTTCCAGGTCGAGGCCATGACCTCGGAGAGCGACGAGACGCCCAGCCATCCCCCTGCAGTCACGGACCCTACTTCCGTCACGGACGTTACTCTCCTGCCAGTGAAACAGGAACCATCGCGTGTCGCACGAAACGACATTTGCATGAAGGAATTGGTAGAACGTAAAACAACGTGACACTTGCACGAAATAACATGTAAAATAACGTGACACTAGCACGAAGTGGAACGTAAGACAACGTGTCACTAGCACGACGTGAAACGTAAGACAACGTGTCACTAGCACGACGTGGAACGAAAGACAACGTGGCACTAACAGGAAGTGACACGGAGGATATTGTGACACGAGGTGTGGCCGCGACAGATCCGGTCACGGGCTCTCAGGGACTCATTAGTGGTTTCTCGTCTCGGCCGACTCGAGAATCAAATCCAGCAGATGCCTCAATTATACGTGAACACGCACCTCTCAACACAAACCACAACACCACACACGCACCTCTCAACACAACCCACAACACCACACACGCACCTCTCAACACAACTCACAACACCACACACGCACCTCTCAACACAACTCACAACACCACACACGCACCTCTCAACATAACCCACAACACCACACACGCACCTCTCAACACAACCCACAACACCACACACGCGTTCCTACGCACCCATTCACACACCCACAAACACGGGCACTGCAGAAACAGCGCCCTTTCCCCCGCCTGACGGATGGAAACAGTGGATCAGTGGGGACCGGAATCTAACACTGCCGCTGTCTGTTGCTGAGTGAAGCAGTTTATACTTTTGTAAATAAATGTAGGAATAGATCGCATTGAACATGTGTTGCCGTTATTGTTATGTTTATAATCCTTACTGTGATGACACACAATGGCTAATTGTGTCCCGTGTCTAGTTGTCGACGTCATATTGCGTCAGTTGACGTGGATTAAAGGTGTTCACTTCTCCATTAATGTAACCTTTATACTTTTTTGGCTCATCATCAAACTCTACATATTTCAAGTAAACATAAACGCTACCGAATGTCACCGCATCACTTGACAGCCGGTGACGAACAGTGCTGCTCACTTGACAGCCAGTGACGAACAGTGCTGCTCACTTGACAGCCAGTGACGAACAGTGACGAACAGTGCTGCTCACTTGACAGCCAGTGACGAACAGTGACGAACAGTGCTGCTCACTTGACAGCCAGTGACGAACAGTGCTGCTCACTTGACAGCCAGTGACGAACAATGCTGCTCACTTGACAGCCAGTGACGAACAGTGCTGCTCACTTGACAGCCAGTGACGAACAGTGACGAACAGTGCTGCTCACTTGACAGCCAGTGACGAACAGTGACGAACAGTGCTGCTCACTTGACAGCCAGTGACGAACAGTGACGAACAGTGCTGCTCACTTGGCCTAAAACGAACATTTTAAATGATATTTTATGCGTGCACTGTTTACAAATTTGGAACTGGATTGTTCACCGAAATGACGCTGCTGTGGACGAACCCGTGGAAGAGTCCGACAGACGCGTCAGTAACAAGTCGGACACGGGCAGTGTCCGGGAACACAAAATTAATGTCATAAATTCCCTTAAAGTATTTGGGGTTTTCTAATTCAGGGATTACATTTATTGTTTGAAATTATACTGTTTGTTTCATTATGATGCCGTTTCACACATTGAAGATTAACTGGATTATTCCTGACATAGATGCAAATTGTGGTCTAGAAGCAACATAGTGCCGCCACTTGGTGGTCATGTAAAGTTGTCTTGTAAAATAGCGCAGCCACTTTATACCAGGAAGGAATGTGTCGTGTTCGGCCGAGTCTGCCCGAGTCCGGCAGGGTCCGCTCTAGTCTGCCCGAGTCCGGCAGGGTCCGCTCTAGTCTGCCCGAGTCCGGCAGGGTCCGGTCTAGTCTGCCCGAGTCCGGCAGGGTCCGGTCTAGTCTGCCCGAGTCTGGCAGGGTCCGCTCTAGTCTTCCCGAGTCCGGCAGGGTCCGCTCTAGTCTGCCCGAGTCCGACAGGGTCCGGTCTAGTCTGCACGAGTCCTGCCCGGACCGCTCGAGTCCGCCCGAGTCCACTCAAGTCTGCCCGAGTCCTGCCGGGTCCGCTCGAGTTGATCACCGGTAGAATATCGATATTTGTTCTGCAGTAGGCCATGTCACGTGCTGTTGTTGCATTAAATTTTACAACGTCGCACTCCATGCTCCGTGCTGACACATTCAACATACGTGCTGACACATTCAACATACGTGCTGACAGATCCAGTTTCCTCTATAACACATTCAACATGCGTGCTGACAGATCCAGTTTCCTCTATAACGCATTCAACATGCGTGCTGACAGATCCAGTTTCCTCTATAACGCATTCAACATGCGTGCTGACAGATCCAGTTTCCTCTATAACGCATTCAACATGCGTGCTGACAGATCCAGTTTCCTTGATTCACCTCACGGAGAATGACCGTGTCACAGTAATACAGCTCCCCTGATTGACACATGTCAGAAACCCTTCCCAACTTTCTAATTACTGACATATAAAACCTTCCAAAGACCGCAGTATATATCTGCCGACATATGCCACACTGTACGAACTCAGCGCTCCTTTTACAACGTGAATGACGCATTAAAACAAGAACTCTTCAATTTGTCTCCGTCACTGCAGTCGGGTCGTTGATGAAGTCAAGAGCTGTCTTTGGAATGTTAGCAAGAGAAGTCCGGAAACAGAAACGACTTCTGATAATGCAGTTGTATGAATTTACAACGCATAATGAAGTCCGGCCTTATCAACGTGAATTAATGGCGAGTTGTGTGAATGCATAGATGATTCGACGTCAAGATTCGATGTCAAGAAATTAGCTGTGGCGACACTGGACGACTGCAACTGGACGGGCAGCCATCGACGGCGCGTCTTTGTGCCCGAACAACGGGGATGTAACCGAGAATCAGATCGATCACAGTTAAACTACTTAGTTCGGTATTTACGCCTCCAGATAAGGTAATGTCGCCGCCCTCCACGAATCATTACCGTATAAACATAATGTGCCATTTCAATGCGGCCTGTATTAGACGCCGCACGCTGTTTTACGACTCGTCTTCTCCGAGGAAATGGTCAAGTGCCGCGCTGTGTCTGACGAATGCATTAGAATACATTAGGAGAGACTGACGCGGGAGATACCGGACTACAACGATGGCTAGACGACATTAAGTCGTTTTCGGTCCAGAATACCTCGATGGTATTTCTTGTTGCGGGCATTCTTCATAATTGAGTCCCTGGCAGGTTGACTCATCTCCAGAGTGAGCTTGTGTGTGTTGGACATATGGCCGCTCCTGTTCTCCTCAGACGCTCCTGTCTTTTGATAGACCCTCATATATATATATATATATATATATATATATATATATATATATATATATATATATATATATATGTGTGATATTTTGATATGGTTTTTCCTCAGACCTCCACAATCATCAAAGAGGTTGGCGAAAGTTCAAGCACAGCTCCAGGGTAACATATCTCCTCTGTGACGTCACAAGTAATTTTCCATATAATTGCTCCTTGTCATAAACAGCTTTGTCCCCTATTTAGATGTTTTCAACCATTTTCAACCATTTCAACCATTATGACTACCTTGGCATGGATAGACTAACCTTGAACTGAGCTGCCGTACTATCTCCAATGGCCACTGCATTGTCGACATTAACATTTTCATCTAGAATTTTTTTATGTTAAACAATAAATTCTTGCCTAGTCGTCTCGTCATAGTCTTTTCTGAGGCAGAGAAGACTAGCACACCCGACTATATCAAACGTGACAAGACGGCCTCCAAGTTAATGTTGCAATGTTGCAATAAGTTGTTTTCGAGTTATTGTATCGGCGGCGTCATTGCATCGATTCCTGTTTGTGTAATTCGACAGACGTCCATATGTGAACCGGATCACTATTCATTAAAGTGGCACTAACCCACGAAACCATTTCGGCCGTACGTACCGGGTACCTTAATATTTAAATATGGAGGGGTGTTGTTGACAGAGCTGTCACGTACACCTGATGTCTACGATGTTGCGCGCCGCCCTCTCGACAGGTTGTACGTGCATTGCCACTAGTTTAATTGCTGCATAATAGCTACTTGTACAATGTTTAATATGTACGCGGCAATGTAATGATTAATTAATCACACAGGAACCAAACTGTTGTAATCGTTAAGATTTTCAGTATATGTATCATTAGTTTTCGTATGTTGAACTTGTCGTAAAAAACAAGTCGTTTTTTCGTAAGCAAATGCTAACAAATTAGGAGATTTCTAATCACCATTCAATAACCACAATTCAAGTACCGATATCTTTTTATGAACTGTAGTATCTACGTTTTAGTAAAGAACTCCAAACTACGCCATTTCCTAACAGGCCTAATCGGCCGGAACCCCTTCGGTAGCTGTCGGAACAAAACAGTTTTGATGTGCTTAATGTGGCAGGCTTATGCTGAGGTTGTAACGACATTTCCTGTTTTGAGTAATATTACTGCAGTGTTCCTGACTAAGAAAATAATATTTGTTACAACTATGCCGGTCGTGTTGACACTATTTTGATTATATTTCTGATTCCTCATTGATGAGAATTTCTTTATCATCTAACAACAATTCAAGAGTTCCGGTTCAAAGTTATATACAATTGCTTGGTTGGAACAGAATTTGAGAGGCAAAGCATTGATTCTTATATTTATATTTGATCTCTGCGTAAACAATTTTAGCGTATTCCCTGTCCTGAAATATGATCACAATTGTTTTATATAATGCACGAACGCATCTTTGTCTAGAAAAAAAAAATTAGTAACCACTTATCACTCCACTGCTCCAAAATATTTAGGTGCTGTTGTAAGATGTCGTGGTCATTTTTATCTGTAATAGTTCAAAATACCTTGATGTCGTCTGCAAATAAAAAATTACCAGACTTTGTTAATTCTTGTAAGTCATTTATATATAACACAAATAGTAGTGGTCATAAAAGCGAACCCTGAGGTATCCCAGACATCACTTTGTGCCATTTGGATTATTTTCCATTTAAAGCCATATTTTGTTTTCTATCTGAGAGAAATTCTTCTATCCAATTTATTATTTCCTTCCTAATGTTGAATCTATCCAATTTACTTATTAGGTCTTATGTGGTACAGTGTCAAAAGCTTTTTTGGAAGTCGTATAAATGATATCTGTATAATTACCGTTATTGAGTCACAATATATAAAACCATATTGTTTTGGGCTAAATAGACCATTTTTCTTCATATATTCGATACTATGGCTTCTAATCACCTTCCCATGTATTTACACAGTATGTAAGGCTTAGTGGACGATAATTGCTTTGCTCGTTAATGCCATAGTTCCTTTTGAATAAATTGCTGATATTTTCGCTTCTTTCCAATCGTTTGGAATACTATCTGTTTTTATCGACGTCATCTGATTTTTTTGGGGATTTGGGATTTATTGGATCCACATTTAATTTTTCAATTCCTGGCTTGATTGTAGTTTTGGATTTATAATATTGCCAGAAGGTTTTTGGGTTCTTTTTTATTTGCTAAGTCTCTCAAAAGTTTTGTTTCTAATTTTGCAATACTGTGGATATTTATTCCCATCTCTTGTTTTCAGATATAGACTCTATCTTGTCCATAATCTATTTTTACGTCTAATCAGTGTTCTAGTGTTTGCATTCATGGGAAAATTATCCTTACTCTGGTTAAAAAATTTTGTGGCATGTAGTTTCTTCCAATAAGTTTAATTCTGTCTTAAGGATTTCCCATTGTCTGTTTACATTATTATCAGAATCAGAGGTTTTCCAAATTTAAGGATTCTGACAAAGTTT
Source organism: Lamellibrachia columna (assembly GCA_963662155.1). Taxonomy (NCBI): domain Eukaryota; kingdom Metazoa; phylum Annelida; class Polychaeta; order Sabellida; family Siboglinidae; genus Lamellibrachia; species Lamellibrachia columna. The sequence continues at coordinate 1,072,797 of OY759266.1, read as the reverse complement.
AATTTGCTTTAGGATTATTATTATAATAGTAAGTAATGTTGACGTTTTTAACGTGGCTGGCAATGAAACATATAAAGCTAGTATATCGTACACTGGGTAATTACATTATTAAACGAACCTATTAAATTAATTCAGAACAGCGACAGGAATGGCAGATTTATTTCATTATTTAAACTTGTCGTACAGTTAATTGTGATTGTGCTGAATTACCATTATATTCGCCATCTCCAGTATCCAAGGTTTAACCTACACAACTTGCAAGCAGTGTTGTTGCTAAAAGCACATAAGGACTCGTTTCGGCAAAAGCCCTTCACAAAAGGTTATTTTTATTTGGTATTATTGTAAAAGGCCATGTACTGCCAGACCAAACAAACTGAAGTAATCAACATGTATATTGAAAACTATTGAAAACTAGTGATTGCTCTAAGTTTGGCCAACTGAGTTTTATTGTTTTGATTCCATTGGGCAAGTGAATGGACAACACAATTTAAGGACATTATGTCCCATAACAAATTATCAAGTATTTGTCACAATGCTAGACTTTTAGTAGACAAAGCATAACCACATATGTAAGCTTATTGTTCTCCTGAAATAATTATGTGAATAATACGTGTAAACCTACATAAAATTAAATATCTTAATCACAAGCTTCAGAAAGTGTCTCAAAAGACACGGACACAACCACAAGTGTGCTGACTAGTGTAATTACGGTCATATTTGCTCACATTTTGCATGCCTGTAGTTTGAGTAGTTTGTAGTTTGTGCAGTTCATAACCACGTGTACTTGCGTAGTTCATAACCACGTGTACTTGTGTAGTTCATAACCACGTGTACTTGTGTAGTTCATAACCACGTGTACTTGTGTAGTTCATAACCACGTGTACTTGTGTAGTTCATAACCACGTGTACTTGTGTAGTTCATAACCACGTGTACTTGTGTAGTTCATAACCACGTGTACTTGTGTAGTTCATAACCACGTGTACGTATACAGTTGCTAGTCAGACTCGTCATCTGTTCAATCTGCTCCGTCGATACAACTCTGAAGAAAGTGGTTCTGAGGAGTGTCAATGAGAGCGGAGTGCCGTTGTTTGTCTCGGGTGTGTTGATGTAGATGTCCAATCAAGAACACTTACAAACAAGGAAGCTCCATCCTATCTTATCGCCTAATGACTCCGTGGCAGTGACACTCATTAGACTAGCAACTTGCCCGTACGGCGGGTTACGACATCGCTTTTAATGGACTAGCAAATCATCGCTACGCCATGATACGTCGCACTTTAATTAAGACTATGACGGTGGTGGGACGTGGGGTTTCCGTCTGGGGGCAGGGTGCCCAGCCATTGTCCCTGCTCACCCGACAGAGACGAGTTTATTCGGCGCGATGAGACTATAATCGACGGAGGCCAATCAATCAAGTGGTTAAGTGGACGACGTAATCAAACTCTCGCCGTTATATTAGTTTGGCTCGGGGCCGCGTAAACAGTCCGCCCACGACAGTTGGTCGGCTTCCGTCTCGCTCTCTCCCGTCGCTCGCGCGCATAATTAGCTGTCGGTCGGTCCGTCGGTCGGTGCTGGGTGCGACGGATTGGAAGATATTACTACTGAAAATATCTGAAGTCTGACGTTGCGATGGAAACAAATTATACAATCGTTGTAATGTAAATCGAATATCATTTCCATTATACATATTACAATACTTATTAATGAGTATATGTTGTTGTTCTCCTCTTTATCCCTGAATTTATGTGTGAAGCTGCACAGATACTGGTCGTCGAATTTTTTGCCCCTTCTTCTTCGTCACTAGTCCCGTCTTCTTCTTCGTCACTCATCCTATCTTCTTCTTCGTCACTCATCCGTCTTCTTCTTCGTCACTCATCCCGTCTTCTTCTTCGTCACTCATCCTGTCTTCTTCTTCATCACTCATCCCGTCTTCTTCTTCGTCACTCATCCTGTCTTCTTCTTCATCACTCATCCCACCTTCTTCTTCATCACTCATCCCGTCTTCTTCTTCATCACTCATCCCGTTTTCTTCTTCATCACTCATCCTGTCTTCTTCTTCATCACTCATCCTGTCTTCTTCTTCATCACTCATTTCGTCTTCTTCTTCATCACTCATCCTGTCTTCTTCTTCATCACTCATTTCGTCTTCTTCTTCGTCACTCATCCCGTCTTCTTCTCCATCACTCATCCTGTCTTCTTCTTCGTCACTCATCCTGTCTTTTTCTTCGTCACTCATCCCGTCTTCTTCTTCGTCACTCATCCGTCTTCTTCTCCATCACTCATCCTGTCTTCTTCTTCGTCAGTCATCCTGTCTTCTTCGTCACACATCCTGTCTTCTTCTTCGTCACTCATCCTGTCTTCTTCTTCTTCGTCACTCATCCCGTCTTCTTCTTCGTCACTCATCCCGTCTTCTTCTTCGTCACTCATCCCGTCTTCTTCTCCATCACTCATCCCGTCTTCTTCTTCGTCACTCATCCCGTCTTCTTCTCCATCACTCATCCCGTCTTCTTCTTCGTCACTCATCCCGTCTTCTTCTCCATCACTCATCCCGTCTTCTTCTTCGTCACTCATCCCGTCTTCTTCTTCGTCAGTCATCCTGTCTTCTTCGTCACTCATCCCGTCTTCTTCTTCGTCACTCATCCCGTCTTCTTCTTCGTCACTCATCCCGTCTTCTTCTTCGTCAGTCATGCTGTCTTCTTCGTCACTCATCCCGTCTTCTTCTTCGTCAGTCATCCTGTCTTCTTCGTCACTCATCCCGTCTTCTTCTTCGTCAGTCATCCTGTCTTCTTCGTCACACATCCTGTCTTCTTCTTCGTCAGTCATTCTGTCTTCTTCTTCTTAGTCACTCATCCCGTCTTCTTCTTCGTCACTCATCCCGTCTTCTTCTTCGTCAGTCATCCTGTCTTCTTCTTCGTCAGTCATCCTGTCTTCTTCTTCTTCGTCACTCGTCCCGTCTTCTTCTTCGTCACTCATCCTGTCTTCTTCTTCGTCACTCATCCTGTCTTCTTCTTCGTCAGTCATCCTGTCTTCTTCGTCACTCATCCCGTCTTCTTCTTCGTCACTCATCCCGTCTTCTTCTTCGTCACTCATCCTGTCTTCTTCTTCGTCACTCATCCCGTCTTCTTCTTCGTCACTCATCCCGTCTTCTTCTTCGTCACTCATCCTGTCTTCTTCTTCGTCACTCATCCTGTCTTCTTCTTCGTCAGTCATCCTGTCTTCTTCTTCGTCACTCATCCCGTCTTCTTCTTCGTCACTCATCCCGTCTTCTTCTTCGTCACTCATCCTGTCTTCTTCTTCGTCACTCATCCCGTCTTCTTCTTCGTCACTCATCCTGTCTTCTTCTTCATCACTCATCCTGTCTTCTTCTTCGTCAGTCATCCTGTCTTCTTCTTCGTCACTCATCCCGTCTTCTTCTTCGTCACTCATCCTGTCTTCTTCTTCGTCACTCATCCTGTCTTCTTCTTCGTCACTCATCCTGTCTTCTTCTTCGTCACTCATCCCGTCTTCTTCTTCGTCACTCATCCTGTCTTCTTCTTCGTCACTCATCCCGTCTTCTTCTTCGTCACTCATCCTGTCTTCTTCTTCGTCACTCATCCCGTCTTCTTCTTCGTCACTCATCCCGTCTTCTTCTTCGTCACTCATCCCGTCTTCTTCTTCGTCACTCATCCTGTCTTCTTCTTCGTCACTCATCCCGTCTTCTTCTTCGTCACTCATCCCGTCTTCTTCTTCGTCACTCATCCTGTCTTCTTCTTCGTCACTCATCCCGTCTTCTTCTTCGTCACTCATCCCGTCTTCTTCTTCGTCAGTCATGCCGTCTTCTTCTTCGTCACTCATCCCGTCTTCTTCTTCGTCAGTCATGCTGTCTTCTTCGTCACTCATCCCGTCTTCTTCTTCGTCAGTCATCCTGTCTTCTTCGTCACACATCTTGTCTTCTTCTTCGTCAGTCATTCTGTCTTCTTCTTCTTAGTCACTCATCCCGTCTTCTTCTTCGGCACTCATCCCGTCTTCTTCTTCGTCAGTCATCCTGTCTTCTTCTTCGTCAGTCATCCTGTCTTCTTCGTCACTCATCCCGTCTTCTTCTTCGTCACTCATCCTGTCTTCTTCTTCGTCACTCATCCTGTCTTCTTCTTCTTCGTCACTCGTCCCGTCTTCTTCTTCGTCACTCATCCTGTCTTCTTCTTCGTCACTCATCCTGTCTTCTTCTTCTTCGTCACTCGTCCCGTCTTCTTCTTCGTCACTCATCCCGTCTTCTTCTTCGTCACTCATCCCGTCTTCTTCTTCGTCACTCATCCTGTCTTCTTCTTCGTCACTCATCCCGTCTTCTTCTTCGTCACTCATCCTGTCTTCTTCTTCGTCACTCATCCCACCTTCTTCTTCGTCACTCATCCCGTCTTCTTCTTCATCACTCATCCCGTTTTCTTCTTCATCACTCATCCTGTCTTCTTCTTCATCACTCATCCTGTCTTCTTCTTCATCACTCATTTCGTCTTCTTCTTCATCACTCATCCTGTCTTCTTCTTCATCACTCATTTCGTCTTCTTCTTCGTCACTCATCCCGTCTTCTTCTCCATCACTCATCCTGTCTTCTTCTTCGTCACTCATCCTGTCTTTTTCTTCGTCACTCATCCCGTCTTCTTCTTCGTCACTCATCCGTCTTCTTCTCCATCACTCATCCTGTCTTCTTCTTCGTCAGTCATCCTGTCTTCTTCGTCACACATCCTGTCTTCTTCTTCGTCACTCATCCTGTCTTCTTCTTCTTCGTCACTCATCCCGTCTTCTTCTTCGTCACTCATCCCGTCTTCTTCTTCGTCACTCATCCCGTCTTCTTCTCCATCACTCATCCCGTCTTCTTCTTCGTCACTCATCCCGTCTTCTTCTCCATCACTCATCCCGTCTTCTTCTTCGTCACTCATCCCGTCTTCTTCTCCATCACTCATCCCGTCTTCTTCTTCGTCACTCATCCCGTCTTCTTCTTCGTCAGTCATCCTGTCTTCTTCGTCACTCATCCCGTCTTCTTCTTCGTCACTCATCCCGTCTTCTTCTTCGTCACTCATCCCGTCTTCTTCTTCGTCAGTCATGCTGTCTTCTTCGTCACTCATCCCGTCTTCTTCTTCGTCAGTCATCCTGTCTTCTTCGTCACACATCCTGTCTTCTTCTTCGTCAGTCATTCTGTCTTCTTCTTCTTAGTCACTCATCCCGTCTTCTTCTTCGGCACTCATCCCGTCTTCTTCTTCGTCAGTCATCCTGTCTTCTTCTTCGTCAGTCATCCTGTCTTCTTCGTCACTCATCCCGTCTTCTTCTTCGTCACTCATCCTGTCTTCTTCTTCGTCACTCATCCTGTCTTCTTCTTCTTCGTCACTCGTCCCGTCTTCTTCTTCGTCACTCATCCTGTCTTCTTCTTCGTCACTCATCCTGTCTTCTTCTTCTTCGTCACTCGTCCCGTCTTCTTCTTCGTCACTCATCCCGTCTTCTTCTTCGTCACTCATCCCGTCTTCTTCTTCGTCACTCATCCCGTCTTCTTCTTCGTCACTCATCCCGTCTTCTTCTTCGTCACTCATCCCGTCTTCTTCTTCGTCACTCATCCTGTCTTCTTCTTCGTCAGTCATCCTGTCTTCTTCTTCGTCACTCATCCCGTCTTCTTCTTCGTCACTCATCCTGTCTTCTTCTTCGTCACTCATCCTGTCTTCTTCTTCGTCACTCATCCTGTCTTCTTCTTCGTCACTCATCCCGTCTTCTTCTTCGTCACTCATCCTGTCTTCTTCTTCGTCACTCATCCCGTCTTCTTCTTCGTCACTCATCCTGTCTTCTTCTTCGTCACTCATCCCGTCTTCTTCTTCGTCACTCATCCCGTCTTCTTCTTCGTCACTCATCCCGTCTTCTTCTTCGTCACTCATCCTGTCTTCTTCTTCGTCACTCATCCCGTCTTCTTCTTCGTCACTCATCCCGTCTTCTTCTTCGTCACTCATCCTGTCTTCTTCTTCGTCACTCATCCTGTCTTCTTCTTCGTCACTCATCCTGTCTTCTTCTTCGTCAGTCATCCCGTCTTCTTCTTCGTCACTCATCCCGTCTTCTTCTTCGTCACTCATCCCGTCTTCTTCTTCGTCACTCATCCTGTCTTCTTCTTCGTCACTCATCCCGTCTTCTTCTTCGTCACTCATCCCGTCTTCTTCTTCGTCACTCATCCCGTCTTCTTCTTCGTCACTCATCCTGTCTTCTTCTTCATCACTCATCCCGTCTTCTTCTTCGTCACTCATCCCGTCTTCTTCTTCATCACTCATCCCGTCTTCTTCTTCGTCACTAGTCCCGTCTTCTTCTTCGTCACTAGTCCCGTCTTCTTCTTCGTCACTCATCCCGTCTTCTTCTTCGTCACTCATCCTGTCTTCTTCTTCGTCACTCATCCTGTCTTCTTCTTCGTCAGTCATCCTGTCTTCTTCTTCGTCACTCATCCCGTCTTCTTCTTCGTCAGTCATCCTGTCTTCTTCTTCGTCACTCATCCCGTCTTCTTCTTCGTCACTCATCCTGTCTTCTTCTTCGTCACTCATCCTGTCTTCTTCTTCGTCACTCATCCTGTCTTCTTCTTCGTCACTCATCCCGTCTTCTTCTTCGTCACTCATCCTGTCTTCTTCTTCGTCACTCATCCCGTCTTCTTCTTCGTCACTCATCCTGTCTTCTTCTTCGTCACTCATCCCGTCTTCTTCTTCGTCACTCATCCCGTCTTCTTCTTCGTCACTCATCCCGTCTTCTTCTTCGTCACTCATCCTGTCTTCTTCTTCGTCACTCATCCCGTCTTCTTCTTCGTCACTCATCCCGTCTTCTTCTTCGTCACTCATCCTGTCTTCTTCTTCGTCACTCATCCCGTCTTCTTCTTCGTCACTCATCCCGTCTTCTTCTTCATCACTCATCCCGTCTTCTTCTTCGTCACTAGTCCCGTCTAGGTATTTAACAATTTTCTTGTCCACCTAACCCCAACATTATCAGCCACCACAAGCATCTCCACTCGCACTTCATCAATACCTGTCGCTCGTCCTCTCTTCATCTTTTTCATTGCTCTCTCTACCTCTGCATCCCCGATCTCCCCCAACTTCACTTTTCCCTCTACTGAACTTGGTAGTTCTAGTTCGCTGTTTTCCCTTTCGTTTGGCAGTTCTTTGAAGTAGTCCTCCCAGACCTGCAGCACATCTTTCCTGTCCGTGACTAGCTTGCCATTCTTGTTTTGACAACTGTTCTACATCCTTGCTGTCTTCACCCCTCTATTGTGCCATCTTATATATCAACTTCTTTCCGCAACTTTCTGCATAGTTCCTCCTCCATTTCCCTCATTGCTTTGTCCACGGCTCTCCTGGCCGCCTTCTTCTTCTGTCCACGGCTCTCCTGGCCGTCTTCTTCTGTCCACGGCTCTCCTGGTCGTCTTCTTCTGTCCACGGCTCTCCTGGCCGTCTTCTTCTGTCCTCGGCTCTCCTGGCCGCCTTCTTCTTCTGTCCACGGCTCTCCTGGCCGTCTTCTTCTGTCCGTGGCTCTCCTGGCCGTCTTTTTCTGTCCGTGGTTCTCCTGGCCGTCTTCTTCTGTCCGCGGCTCTCCTGGCCGTCTTCTTCTGTCCGTGGCTCTCCTGGCCGTCTTCTTCTGTCCGTGGCTCTCCTGGCCGTCTTCTTCTTCTGTCCACGGCTCTCCTGGCCGTCTTCTTCTTCTTCTGTCCGTGGCTCTCCTGGCCGTCTTCTTCTGTCCGTGGCTCTCCTGGCCGTCTTCTTCTTCTGTCCACGGCTCTCCTGGCCGTCTTCTTCTTCTGTCCGTGGCTCTCCTGGCCGTCTTCTTCTGTCCGTGGCTCTCCTGGCCGTCTTCTTCTGTCCGTGGCTCTCCTGGCCGTCTTCTTCTGTCCGTGGCTCTCCTGGCCGTCTTCTTCTGTCCACGGCTCTCCTGGCCGTTTTCTTCTGTCCACGGCTCTCCTGGCCGTCTTCTTCTGTCCGTGGCTCTCCTGGCCGTCTTCTTCTGTCCACGGCTCTCCTGGCCGTTTTCTTCTGTCCACGGCTCTCCTGGCCGTCTTCTTCTGTCCGTGGCTCTCCTGGCCGTCTTCTTCTGTCCGTGGCTCTCCTGGCCGTCTTCTTCTGTCCATGGCTCTCCTGGCCGTCTTCTTCTGTCCGTGGCTCTCCTGGCCGTCTTCTTCTGTCCACGGCTCTCCTGGCCGTCTTCTTCTGTCCACGGCTCTCCTGACCGTCTTCTTCTGTCCACGGCTCTCCTGGCCGTCTTCTTCTATCCGTGGCTCTCCTGGCCGTCTTCTTCTGTCCACGGCTCTCCTGGCCGTCTTCTTCTGTCCGTGGCTCTCCTGGCCGTCTTCTTCTGTCCGTGGCTCTCCTGGCCGTCTTCTTCTGTCCACGGCTCTCCTGGCCGTCTTCTTCTGTCCACGGCTCTCCTGACCGTCTTCTTCTGTCCACGGCTCTCCTGGCCGTCTTCTTCTATCCGTGGCTCTCCTGGCCGTCTTCTTCTGTCCGTGGCTCTCCTGACCGTCTTCTTCTGTCCACGGCTCTCCTGGCCGTCTTCTTCTGTCCGTGGCTCTCCTGGCCGTCTTCTTCTGTCCGTGGCTCTCCTGGCCGTCTTCTTCTATCCGTGGCTCTCCTGGCCGTCTTCTTCTGTCCACGGCTCTCCTGGCCGTCTTCTTCTGTCCACGGCTCTCCTGACCGTTTTCTTCTGTCCACGGCTCTCCTGGCCGTCTTCTTCTGTCCGTGGCTCTCCTGGCCGTCTTCTTCTGTCCGTGGCTCTCCTGGCCGTCTTCTTCTTCTGTCCGTGGCTCTCCTGGCCGTCTTCTTCTGTCCGTGGCTCTCCTGGCCGTCTTCTTCTGTCCACGGCTCTCCTGGCCGTCTTCTTCTGTCCGTGGCTCTCCTGGCCGTCTTCTTCTATCCGTGGCTCTCCTGGCCGTCTTCTTCTGTCCACGGCTCTCCTGGCCGTCTTCTTCTGTCCACGGCTCTCCTGGCCGTCTTCTTCTGTCCGTGGCTCTCCTGGCCGTCTTCTTCTATCCGTGGCTCTCCTGGCCGTCTTCTTCTGTCCGTGGCTCTCCTGGCCGTCTTCTTCTTCTGTCCGTGGCTCTCCTGGCCGTCTTCTTCTGTCCGTGGCTCTCCTGGCCGTCTTCTTCTGTCCACGGCTCTCCTGGCCGTCTTCTTCTGTCCGTGGCTCTCCTGGCCGTCTTCTTCTGTCCGTGCCTCTCCTGGCCGTCTTCTTCTTCTGTCCGTGGCTCTCCTGGCCGTCTTCTTCTGTCCGTGGCTCTCCTGGCCGTCTTCTTCTGTCCACGGCTCTCCTGGCCGTCTTCTTCTGTCCGTGGCTCTCCTGGCCGTCTTCTTCTGTCCACGGCTCTCCTGGCCGTCTTCTTCTGTCCGTGGCTCTCCTGGCCGTCTTCTTCTATCCGTGGCTCTCCTGGCCGTCTTCTTCTGTCCGTGGCTCTCCTGGCCGTCTTCTTCTGTCCACGGCTCTCCTGGCCGTCTTCTTCTGTTCACGGCTCTCCTGGCCGTCTTCTTCTGTCCACGGCTCTCCTGGCCATCTTCTTCTGTCCGTGGCTCTCCTGGCCGTCTTCTTCTGTCCGTGGCTCTCCTGGCCGTCTTCTTCTGTCCACGGCTCTCCTGGCCGTCTTCTTCTGTCCACGGCTCTCCTGGCCGTCTTTTTCTGTCCGTGGCTCTCCTGGCCTTCTTCTTCTGTCCACGGCTCTCCTGGCCATCTTCTTCTGTCCACGGCTCTCCTGGCCATCTTCTTCTGTCCGTGGCTCTCCTGGCCGTCTTCTTCTGTCCGTGGCTCTCCTGGCCGTCTTCTTCTGTCCACGGCTCTCCTGGCCGTCTTCTTCTGTTCACGGCTCTCCTGGCCTTCTTCTTCTGTCCACGGCTCTCCTGGCCATCTTCTTCTGTCCGTGGCTCTCCTGGCCGTCTTCTTCTGTCCGTGGCTCTCCTGGCCGTCTTCTTCTGTCCACGGCTCTCCTGGCCGTCTTCTTCTGTCCACGGCTCTCCTGGCCGTCTTTTTCTGTCCGTGGCTCTCCTGGCCTTCTTCTTCTGTCCACGGCTCTCCTGGCCATCTTCTTCTGTCCACGGCTCTCCTGGCCATCTTCTTCTGTCCGTGGCTCTCCTGGCCATCTTCTTCTGTCCGTGGCTCTCCTGGCCGTCTTCTTCTGTCCGTGGCTCTCCTGGCCATCTTCTTCTGTCCGTGGCTCTCCTGGCCATCTTCTTCTGTCCGTGGCTCTCCTGGCCGTCTTCTTCTGTCCACGGCTCTCCTGGCCATCTTCTTCTGTCCACGGCTCTCCTGGCCGTCTTCTTCTGTTCACGGCTCTCCTGGCCGTCTTTTTCTGTCCGTGGCTCTCCTGGCCTTCTTCTTCTGTCCACGGCTCTCCTGGCCATCTTCTTCTGTCCACGGCTCTCCTGGCCGTCTTTTTCTGTCCGTGGCTCTCCTGGCCTTCTTCTTCTGTCCACGGCTCTCCTGGCCATCTTCTTCTGTCCACGGCTCTCCTGGCCATCTTCTTCTGTCCGTGGCTCTCCTGGCCATCTTCTTCTGTCCACGGCTCTCCTGGCCATCTTCTTCTGTCCGTGGCTCTCCTGGCCATCTTCTTCTGTCCACGGCTCTCCTGGCCATCTTCTTCTGTCCGTGGCTCTCCTGGCCGTCTTCTTCTATCCGTGGCTCTCCTGGCCGTCTTCTTCTGTCCGTGGCTCTCCTGGCCATCTTCTTCTGTCCACGGCTCTCCTGGCCATCTTCTTCTGTCCGTGGCTCTCCTGGCCGTCTTCTTCTGTCCGTGGCTCTCCTGGCCATCTTCTTCTATCCGTGGCTCTCCTGGCCGTCTTCTTCTGTGTCCTCACTGTTTCCCCATTGTGTCCCCACTGTGTCCCCACTGTTTCCCCATTGTGTCCTCACTGTGTCCCCACTGTGTCCCCACTGTGTCCCCACTGTGTCCCCACTGTGTCCCCACTGTGTCCCCATTGTGTCCTCACTGTGTCCCTACTGTGTCCCCACTGTGTCCCCACTGTGTCCCCCACTCTGTCCCCACTGTGTCCCCACTGTGTCCCCGCTGTGTCCCCACTGTGTCCCCACTGTGTCCCCACTGTGTCCCCACTGTGTCCCCACTGTGTCCCCACTGTGTCCCCGCTGTGTCCCCGCTGTGTCCCCGCTGTGTCCCCGCTATGTCCCCGCTGTCTCCCCGCTGTGTCCCCGCTGTGTCCCCGCTGTGTCCCCGCTGTGTCCCCACTGTGTCCCCACTGTGTCCCCACTGTGTCCCCACTGTGTCCCCACTGTGTCCCCACTGTGTCCCCACTGTGTCTCCACTGTGTCCCCACTGTGTCCCCACTGTGTCCCCGCTGTGTCCCCACTGTGTCCCCACTGTGTCTCCACTGTGTCCCCACTGTGTCTCCACTGTGTCTCCACTGTGTCCCCACTGTGTCCCCACTGTGTCTCCACTGTGTCCCCACTGTGTCTCCACTGTGTCCCCACTGTGTCCCCACTGTGTCCCCGCTGTGTCCCCACTGCATTTCCAACATTTGATGGTCTTTCGTCCAACTACTTGCTCCTCTCTCCTCTTCTGCACACGCACAACAAAGACCAGGGGCTTGTGCTGTGTGACCACATGTTCCTGCCACGGCCAGCCCGTTTCTCATAACCAGTTCTACCAGCTCTCGACCCTCTCGATTCCTTGTTTCCCGTCCGACCGACTCTTCTTCTCCTGTCTCTGCTGGACCCACATATCCATTACAATCTCCAGCTATGCACATCATCACACGCGCTTCCACCAATCCCACCATTCTCTCTAGCTCTTCCCTGAAGGTGCTGTTCTCTGTCTCCGCCCTTCCTGATCGAGGCCCAGACACAGACACAATGCGCACACGTTGCTTTGTCACTATCATCTATGCAACAATGATCCTCCCTTGACATCTCTCCCTCTCACCACGTCCTTACTGACTTCCTCTGACACAGTGTACTATGATACCCACACCACTGCTCTTCCCATCTCTTCCTGCATGCAGCATCTTATACCCACCCGCCAGTGTCCTCGCTCTATCTGCCTTCCACCTGGTCTCTTGGATGCACAGCATCTCTAATTTCCTTCTACCCATCATGTTTGTCACTACCAGTGATTTTCCCCCATCGTTCCAACATTCAAGCTTCCCATCCGGACTTCGCATTTGGGATCTCCCCACTGCCTGGAGGCGCGGCGCGTCGGCTACTCCGGACGCGGCAACTAGATCGACTTTCTGTAGCGGCGCCAGCCTGTGTCTGGGACGTCATAGCTACTGCAGCGCTGCTCTGGCTGACCTACAATGCGGTCAATATTCGGACAGTGTAGACTTACGCACCCGGCTCCCTTTTCACCCCAACGAGCTTTCTGGCGGCTGTAGCTGAAAGTGAGAGTATGAAGTAAAAACTACACATTACACATTGCACATTACACATTACACAGTACATATTACATTAGACGCATCACACATACCTGTGTATTATTACAAACCACACCATATATATACATATATATATATATATATATATATATATATATATATATATATATATATATATATATATATATATATATATATATATATATATATATATATATATATATATATATATATATATATATAAATATACATTATATATATATATATATATATATATATATACATATATATATATATATATATATATATATATATATATATATATATATATATATATATATATATATATATATAATATAATATTTTTTTTACCACATTCATATGCTGATCAGTTTTAATTGATTCCTATCTACGCCGTCACGTGTGTAATTATAGGAAACACTAGGCCGATGATCAAGTAATGGCACCCACTTTTTATGACGTCGTAATTAAAGTATTGCTCAATTAGTCAAGTCTTGTAAATATATTATTAGGCTAAACGACCTATATGCTACCATAATGAATAGAAATACGTCATGTATTCCACAACCTCACTGAGCAGTCACATTGCTGCCCTGTTCTGGTGATGCTAGAAACGTATCAACCAGCGTCAGTTGAATGAGATTAATACATGCGTCGTTTCTTACTGCCTCCCCCCATACTGCCTCCGCCCATACTGCCTTCCCCCCATACTGCCTTCTCCCCATACTGCCTTCCCCCCATACTGCCTCCCCCCATACTGCCTTCCCCCATACTGCCTTCCCCCCATACTGCCTTCCCCCCATACTGCCTCCCCCATACTGCCTCCCCCATACTGCCTTCCCCCCATACTGCCTTCCCCCCATACTGCCTTCCCCGCATACTGCCTCCCCCCATACTGCCTTCCCCCCATACTACCTTCCCCCCATACTGCCTCCCCCCATACTGCCTCCCCCCTCCATACTGCCTCCCCCCAATACTGCCTCCCCCCATACTGGGCTTAGCGTTTCTTATATAGCTCATTGCAGAGGCCGTCCTAGGCTCTTACACAATGTTATGTAAATCGTAGAGGCTTAACACACCACACTAGTGGTCACGATAGTCATACTTAACACACCACACTAGTGATCACGATAGTCATACTTAACACACCACACTAGTGATCACGATAGTCATACTTAACACACCACACTAGTGATCACGATAGTCATACTTAACACACCACACTAGTGGTCACGATAGTCATACTTAACACACCACACTAGTGATCACGATAGTCATACTTAACACACCACACTAGTGATCACGATAGTCATACTTAACACACCACACTAGTGATCACGATAGTCATACTTAACACACCACACTAGTGATCACGATAGTCATACTTAACACACCACACTAGTGATCACGATAGTCAATACTCAACACACCACACTAGTGATCACGATAGTCATACTTAACACACCACACTAGTGATCACGATAGTCATACTTAACACACCACACTAGTGATCACAATAATCATACTTAACACACCACACTAGTGATCACGATAGTCATCACGACTGACACTGCTACTCAGACTGCTCCAGTGTGGTGCGAAGTATTTTGACCTGATCGTCCTTTTGATGTAGGACCCTCTTCCACTTGAGGCATTTCTGTGTAGTTTCTGGACTCCCTGGCCCGGGGCTTGTCGTCTTCCTTCTGTGCGTTGTTCTTGACGCGATTGGCATCCATTCTGACATCGTTAATAAACGTTTAACATCTGTGTTCAGTATATGTGTTCAGTATATGTGTTCAGTATATCAGTATAAAGTAATGAAACCGTTCGTCGTCCGAAATGGTACGTCGCACACGAGTCTAAAGTAGTTACATTTTTTATATTGTTCTGGAGAAATTTAGTTTACCAGTGCATATGGCATATATATATATATATATATATATATATATATATATATATATATATATATATATATATATATATATATATATATATATATATAAATATATATATATATATATATATATATATATATATATATATATATATATATATATATATATATATATATATATATATATATATATATATATATATATATATATATAGTAAATGTAGACGAATACAAGTATAATAGTTATGATGCTTTGCAACATTTGCCTCAAATTTCAATCAATTGTTTATTTTATTTATATGACAATTTATGTGAAATTTTTTAATTTTTTTATTCTATTTTATACAAATATTATGGCTATCAAACGGCTCCAGTCTATAGATCTCACTAATGCTGCACTCGTTAATTGCCTTAAACATCAGTCATCTCCGAGTTGGAACACGTCTATTCCCGGGAAAAAACACTGTAAGCCACGAATTACTGCTCTTGTAAACCACGTATTATTGCTCCTGTAAGTCACGTATTACTGCTCCTGTAAGCCACGTATTACTGCTCTTGGCGACGTATTACTGCTCCTGTAAGCCACGTATTACTGCTCCAGGCGACGTATTACTGCTCCTGTAAGCCACGTATTACTGCTCCTGTAAACCACGTATTACTGCTCCTGTAAGCCACGTAGTACTGCTCCAGGCGACGTATTATTGCTCCTGAAAGCCACGTATTACTGCTCCTCTAAGCCACGTATTACTGCTCCAGGCGACGTATTACTGCTCCAGTAAGCCACGTATTACTGCTCCAGGCGACGTATTACTGCTCCTGAAAGCCACGTATTACTGCTCCAGGCGACGTATTACTGCTCCTGTAAGCCACGTATTACTGCTCCTGTAAGCCACGTATTACTGCTCCTGTAAGCCACGTATTACTGCTCCAGGCGACGTATTACTGCTCCTGAAAGCCACGTATTACTGCTCCAGGCGACGTATTACTGCTCCTGTAAGCCACGTATTACTGCTCCAGGCGACGTATTACTGCGC
>OY759266.1:1047500-1052500 GCA_963662155.1 Lamellibrachia columna | reverse complement strand
GTACAAGTGAAAGAGACACACAACAAAGGTAGAAGGGAAAGAGACACACAGCAAAGGTAGCAAGGAAAGAGACACACAACAAAGGTAGCAGGGAAACATACACGCAACATAGGTAGCAGGGAAAGAGACACACAACAAAGGTAGAAGTGAAAGAGACACACAACAAAGGTAGCAATGAAAGAGACACACAACAAAGGTAGCAATGAAAGAGACACACAACAAAGGTAGAAGTGAAAGAGACACACAACAAAGGTAGCAGGGAAAGAGACACACAGCAAAGGTAGCAGGGAAAGAGACACACAACAAAGGTAGCATGGAAAGAGACACACAACAAAGGTAGCAGGGAAAGAGACACACAGCAAAGGTAGCAGGGAAAGAGACACACAACAAAGGTAGCAGGGAAAGAGACACACAACAAAGGTAGCAGGGAAAGAGACACACAGCAAAGGTAGTAGGGAAAGAGACAAACAACAAAGGTAGCAGGGAAAGAGACACAGAGCAAAGGTAGCAAGGAAAGAGACACACAACAAAGGTAGCAGGGAAAGAGACATACAACAAAGGTAGCAGGGAAAGAGACACACAACAAAGGTAGCAGGGAAAGAGACAGACAGCAAAGGTAGCAATGAAAGAGACACACAGCAAAGGTAGCAGGGAAAGAGACACACAACAAAGGTAGCAGGGAAAGAGACACAGAGCAAAGGTAGCAAGGAAAGAGACACACAACAAAGGTAGCAGGGAAAGAGACACACAACAAAGGTAGCAGGGAAAGAGACACACAGCAAAGGTAGCAGGGAAAGAGACACACAGCAGAGGTAGCAATGAAAGAGAAACACAACAAAGGTAGCAGGGAAAGAGACACACAGCAAAGGTAGCAGGGAAAGAGACACACAACAAAGGTAGCAGGGAAAGAGACACACAGCAAAGGTAGCAATGAAAGAGACACACAACAAAGGTAGTAGGGAAAGAGACACAGAGCAAAGGTAGCAAGGAAAGAGACACACAGCAAAGGTAGCAGGGAAAGAGACACACAGCAAAGGTAGCAGGGAAAGAGACACACAACAAAGGTAGCAGGGAAAGAGACACACAGCAAAGGTAGCAGGGAGAGAGACACACAATAAAGGTAGCAGGGAAAGAGACACACAGCAAAGGTAGCAGGGAAAGAGACACACAACAAAGGTAGCAGGGAAAGAGACACACAGCAAAGGTAGCAGGGAAAGAGACACACAGCAAAGGTAGCAGGGAAAGAGACACACAACAAAGGTAGCAGGGAAAGAGACACACAACAAATGTAGCAGGGAAAGAGACACACAACAAAGGTAGCAGGGAAAGAGACGCACAGCAAAGGTAGCAGGGAAAGAGACGCACAGCAAAGGTAGCAGGTAAAGAGACACACAACAAAGATAGCAAGGAAAGAGACACACAAAAAATGTAGCAGGGAAAGAGACACACAGCAAAGGTAGCAGGGAAAGAGACACACAATAAAGGTAGCATGGAAAGAGACACACAACAAAGGTAGCAGGGAAAGAGACACACAACAAAGGTAGCGGGGAAAGAGACACACAGCAAAGGTAGCAAGGAAAGAGACACACAGCAAAGGTAGCAGGGAAAGAGACACACAGCAAAGGTAGCAGGGAAAGAGACACACAGCAAAGGTAGCAGGGAAAGAGACACACAGCAAAGGTAGCAGGGAAAGAGACACACAACAAAGGTAGCAGGGAAAGAGACACACAACAAAGGTAGCATGGAAAGAGACACACAACAAAGGTAGCAGGGAAAGATACACACAACAAAGGTAGCAATGAAAGAGACACACAACAAAGGTAGAAGTGAAAGAGACACACAACAAAGGTAGCAGGGAAAGAGACACACAGCAAAGGTAGCAGGGAAAGAGACACACAGCAAAGGTAGCAGGGAAAGAGACACACAACAAAGGTAGCAGGGAAAGAGACACACAGCAAAGGTAGCAGGGAAAGAGACGCACAGCAAAGGTAGCAGGTAAAGAGACACACAACAAAGGTAGCAGGGAAAGAGACACACCACAAATGTAGCAGGGAAAGAGACACACAGCAAAGGTAGCAGGGAAAGAGACACACAATAAAGGTAGCATGGAAAGAGACACACAACAAAGGTAGCAGGGAAAGAGACACACAACAAAGGTAGCAGGGAAAGAGACACAACAAAAGTAGCAGGGAAAGAGACACACAGGAAAGGTAGCAGGGAAAGAGACACACAGCAAAGGTAGCAGGGAAAGAGACGCACAGCAAAGGTAGCAGGGAAAGAGACGCACAGCAAAGGTAGCAGGGAAAGAGACACACAACAAAGGTAGCAGTGAAAGAGACCCACAACAAAGGTAGCAAGGAAAGAGACAAACAACAAAGGTAGCAGGGAAAGAGACACACGGCAAAGGTAGCAGGGAAAGAGACACACAGCAAAGGTAGCAGGGAAAGAGACACACAACAAAGGTAGCAGGGAAAGAGACACACAACAAAGGTAGCAGGGAAAGAGATAAACAATAAATGTAGCAGGGAAAGAGATACACAACAAAGGTAGCAGGGAAAGAGACACACAACAAAGGTAGCAGGGAAAGAGATACACAACAAAGGTAGCAGGGAAAGAGACACACAACAAAGGTAGCAGGGAAAGAGACACACAGCAAAGGTAGCAGGGAAAGAGACACACAACAAAGGTAGCATGGAAAGAGACACACAACAAAGGTAGCAGGGAAAGAGACACACAGCAAAGCAGAAAAACTTTCTGAGAAACCCTTCAGCTGAACAAGAGAAGGTAATTGAAACAAGAAAAAGGAAATCAAAGGATAGAATACGCAGAAACATGTAAAACCATCAGGAAACGGATGAAAGATGAAATCCGCCAATATAACACGAAAAAGATTGAACAGACCATCCAAGGAAACAGAAGCCTCAAACGATCTAAACGACAACTCATACTTGGAAAATCACAGATAATTACCCTGAAACCCAGTGATGGGAGTATCATAAATGATAGTGATGAAATCATTAGCAGGGTAGAAGAATTATATCAAGATCTGTATTCCAGTAAACAGAAACTACCAAAACCAGATATCAACATAGATGAGGATGAAGTATCAGACATCACAAGAGACGAACTCTTCACCCAGTGCATCAGATCAAACAAGATTCCAGGTAGCTGGAAAAATGCCATCATCATACTACTACACAAGAAAGGGGATATTAAGGATCTGGAAAATTACAGACCCATCAGCCTTCTCTCAAATCTGTATAAATTATTCACCAAAGTTCTAACAAATCGCATTACCAACATCCTAGATTTTAACCAACTTAGAGAATAGGCAGGATTCAAAAGCAGTTTTTCAGCAACTGACCACCTACATGTAATAAACCAGATCATCCAAAACATGAAGGATATAGGCAACCCTTGTGTCTGGGTTTCATCGATTATGAGAAAGCCTTTGACAGCGTTGGCATCCCAGCAGTTCTTGAAGCTCTAGTCAACCAGGGTGTACATTCATCCTACATCAATATCATCATGTATTGGTGTTGGAATGTCTGTATTCTTTGCATTACATGTTCATGACGATGTATATATGTTATCGTCATGCTTGTAGGAATGTGGGCTCTGAGAAACTTGCCGGACGGGGCTGTACATGTGTTCAGTTCCTGTCTGGTTTGCTTTGAGGAGCTCACATTCCTGTGAATGTTCTTCCCAAAGTGGCTGCGTGATAAGCAGTCCACTTTGCAATAAAAACGTCATTTATTTGGCCCGTGTGTGTGTATGTGTGTGTGTGTGTGTGTGTGTGTGTGTGTGTGTGTGTGTGTGTGTGTGTGTGTGTGTGTGTGTGTGTGTGTGTGTGTGTGTG
The DNA here is from genome assembly GCA_963662155.1 of Lamellibrachia columna. Classification (NCBI taxonomy): domain Eukaryota; kingdom Metazoa; phylum Annelida; class Polychaeta; order Sabellida; family Siboglinidae; genus Lamellibrachia; species Lamellibrachia columna. The sequence goes on along the minus strand of OY759266.1, from coordinate 1,048,641 downwards.
TGTGTGTGTGTGTGTGTGTGTGTGTGTGTGTGTGTGTGTGTGTGTGTGTGTGTGTGTGTGTGTGTGTGTGTGTGTGTGTGTGTGTGTGTGTGTGTGTGTGTGTGTGTGTGTGTGTGTGTGTGTGTGTTGGCCGTTGTATTTTCGTGAAATCAACGAATTCCTGTTTTAATTTCTAGTGCATTTTTGAAGACTACGACGTTAAAATACGACGCGACGGTGTCGGTGCGGTGTAATGGTGCGGTGTAATGGTATGGTGTAATGGTGTTGTGTAATGGTGTGGTGTAATGGTATGATGTAATGGTGTTGTGTAATGCCGCCTGTGTGGATGTATACACATGTAACTCACTGCTAAATGGCGTCACAAATGCTTTTATTTTCCGTTCAAAAGTACACGTTTGACGCGAGCAATCCGTGTAATGCAAGTTGACGTAGGAATCACAAACTCATTGATGCTTTAACTCAAACAAGAACATACACTATTTGAACAGAATGCAAAAAGTCATGACCTAGATGCTTATAAAATTGTTTTTATCAAGCAGCCATGAGTAGTGTAGGAAATAGACTTTTGTATGCACAGTTCTATACATTGACTGATAAGAAATCACAAAATCAAAGAGGTCCGTGGTTGCTACGGAGTATGCCTATGTGTGTTTGTCATATTAAACCAGACATACAGAAATGTGATTGTTTACCTCTGTGCATGTTACTATAAACTATTTTACTAAATAGTATTTACAACGTGTCAGTTGGTATTTAACCAATAATTAGCCTTTCTTACTTCTGACGTTCTTTATTTTCGTATCATATCATTTGTGCACTTTGAACTGCACAACAACCTTGAGATATTCACTAAAGGACACAAAACGTGTGCGTGTACGCAACCCGTACACACGCATACGACCCGTGCATGCACACAACGCGTACACACCCCCACACAAACACACACACACACACACACACACACACACACACACACACACACACACACACACACACACACACACACACACACACACACACACACACACACACACACACACACACACACACACACACACACACACACACACACACACACACACACACACACACACACACACACACACACACACACACACACACATACACACATACAACCCGT
>OY759266.1:1042500-1045000 GCA_963662155.1 Lamellibrachia columna | reverse complement strand
CAAGTTCGGCTTCAACCAATCAGCGTCGCCTTCAACCACTCAAGTTCGCCTTCAAACACTCAGGTTCGCCTTCAACCACTCAGCTTCGCCTTCAACCACTCAAGTTCGCCTTCATCGACTCAGGTTCGCCTTCACCCACTCAGCTTCGCCTTCAACCACTCAAGTTCGCCTTCACCCACTCAGCTTCGCCTTCAACCACTCAAGTTCGCCTTCACCCACTCAGCTTCGCCTTCAACCACTCAAGTTCGCCTTCATCGACTCAGGTTCGCCTTCAATCACACAAGTTCACCTTCACCGACTCAGGTTCGCCTTCACCCACTCAGCTTCGCCTTCAACCAATTCAAGTTCGGCTTCAACCAATCAGCGTCGCCTTCAACCACTCAAGTTCGCCTTCAAACACTCAGGTTCGCCTTCAACCACTCAAGTTCGGCTTCAACCAATCAGCGTCGCCTTCAACCACTCAAGTTCGCCTTCACCCACTCAGCTTCGCCTTCAACCACTCAAGTTCGGCTTCAACCAATCAGCGTCGCCTTCAACCACTCAGGTTCGCCTTCAAACACTCAGGTTCGCCTTCAACCACTCAGCTTCTCCTGCACCCACTCAAAATCCTCAAAGTACATCTGTAAATTGTATTATCCATATGAAAGTTAGAAAATGTATTATCCTTTTATCTGTACAAGACTCGCTACCTTTTCAGCTTAAACCCAATTCTGATGACCCTGTCGAATGTGTGGGAGGGAAGATAGTCGTTGTTCTGTGCTGAGTGCCCTGTCGAATATGTGGGAGGGAAGATAGTCGTTGTTCTGTGCTGATGACCCTGTCGAATGTGTGGGAGGGAAGATAGTCGTTGTTCTGTGCTGAGTGCCCTGTCGAATGTGTGGGAGGGAAGATAGTCGTTGTTCTGTGCTGAGTGCCCTGTCGAATGTGTGGGAGGGAAGATAGTCGTTGTTCTGTGCTGAGTGCCCTGTCGAATGTGTGGGAGGGAAGATAGTCGTTGTTCTGTGCTGAGTGCCCTGTCGAGTGTGTGGGAGGGAAGATAGTCGTTGTTCTGTGCTGATGACCCTGTCGAATGTGTGGGAGGGAAGATAGTCGTTGTTCTGTGCTGAGTGCCCTGTCGAGTGTGTGGGAGGGAAGATAGTCGTTGTTCTGTGCTGATGACCCTGTCGAATGTGTGGGAGGGAAGATAGTCGTTGTTCTGTGCTGATGACCCTGTCGAATGTGTGGGAGGGAAGATAGTCGTTGTTCTGTGCTGAGTGCCCTGTCGAGTGTGTGGGAGGGAAGATAGTCGTTGTTCTGTGCTGATGACCCTGTCGAATGTGTGGGAGGGAAGATAGTTGTTGTTCTGTGCTGAGTGCCCTGTCGAGTGTGTGGGAGGGAAGATAGTCGTTGTTCTGTGCTGATGACCCTGTCGAATGTGTGGGAGGGAAGATAGTCGTTGTTCTGTGCTGAGTGCCCATAGAACCGGAGCCCCCCCCCCCCGAACCGGAACCTCCCGGGACCTGCGGTTCCCTCATCACGACATTCCATAGTTTGTAGTGGTCAGTTCTACATAGGTAATCATTTACTGTATCGTTCGTTGATCGCCAACACTGACGTGATTACGTTTAATAACATCGGGCATTGACTCGGACAAACGACGCAGCACCAACAGGTCATTACGGGTCATGTGTGTTGACCCGGGTTGTCATGGCGCATGCGCGTCGCAACCACAACGTGCGTGACTAACCCGATAGGGGTAATTTAGCTGCCCCGAAGTCCGCTGGCGATGTTTGGCTATTTCGTTTCGGCCGACGTTGACGCTATCGTCCGTCGCTGGGACCAGATAGCCTCGTCTGCCAGTCGCCCGCACAGGAACTACATACCGGGGCCCAGCAGCTGCCACAGATACCATCTCGTAACGTAATTGGCGCTGCCTCCAGATCACCCCTTTCTTTTGGCTCTTTCTGTCAGTAAGTCGACCACCACCCGATAAGATCATTCTGTCAGATTCGACGAGATACCCCCAACAGATTATTATAAAGTATACGCTGTGTACAATCACATCACCCCTTCAGTTGTACCTTATCTCGACATCTCATCTTACCGTGCAACATACAAAATACATCAGGCGCCAGTCGCTCGCAATAACATATTATTTAAAATGTTTGGACAAATTCTACGCCTACTCAAACTCGCACAATGGCTAACGATTGATTTGCCAATGGCGTTCTTCTGATAAATCGACAACAAGTATTTTATTGCTCAGACAAATAAACATTAAACTACTCATTCAATTAAGCTGGAATGTTGATGGACCTATACAGAACAAACTATAAAGACCAAGATTATTTATTTGTATAAGCACCAATCACCTTCAGACTTATCTCGAAACATTTCGCAAATATTTCCTGAACGCTAAAAAAAATCAATGCATACAACGTGTAATGCACATGTAAAAACTACATTAATGTGTAGGTAATACTTTATAGTAGTAAATACATAATTCGTCACATGACGGGAC
>OY759266.1:1032500-1037500 GCA_963662155.1 Lamellibrachia columna | reverse complement strand
ATTTATACCAACTTCCAGTGAATACAAATCCACCTCGCTGTTCCCTGCGAGTCGGATCCATGTCCCTACACCTAGTCAGTCTGACTCTACATCTATTTCACAAATTTACCTGGATGTCGATTGCTAATCTACTTAAATGTTAGCATTAAACATATTTAAACGTTTATCAAAATAACTATAATACAAGTTTACTGTTACATGCAGATCCTTTCAAATGCTAGTATACATAGCCAGATAGGTAGGACAAATGTTCTATTGTCTAATATTCATTGGGTAACATAGTTTAAGGTCATCTACATTTAGTAGCGTCAGTCGCGTAAACATGCACACATATATAATCCAGTGTTGCCAGTATTTTGAAGTTAATGTTGGCATTCATACTACAACATCAAGACATTGTACAACACAATATATGCATTACTGAAGCAACATCAAAATTGTCAGAAAATGTAATAGTGGTGCCATGTATGACAATCAGACATATACACTTTTTATTTAAATAATTGGGGTATGCCACATCAATTAATTAAGACACAATGTCTCTTTCAGGACTTCTGCATCACACAAGAATCACAGCAAGAACTGTTCTATGCTTCAGTGGAATTGAACCATTATGTTGCTGCGACACCAAGATCCAAGTATTAAATACTATTAAAGCAGTGAGGTCTCTACTCTCTAGCAGAACAGCCTAATCATTCTTCCTATGAATACAAAAAAAATTGTTTGCTGATTCAGTCCATATGTGCATAACATGCAATGTCATAACATCACAACACCATTCTGAAAGTCGTCATATTAAAAAACTACAGTAAACCTCGGATATAGTGAATTCGCTTATAGCGAATTGTCGCTTATAGCGAATAATTGGACCACATTTTTCTAATTGAATTTCTTATGAATTTCTGAGCGTGTAATACATTTTTATAACGTATTTCGGATATAATGCACAATTTTGTCGGCCCAATTGCCAAAATCCATTGAAATATCATCGAATATAACGAATCGACTGTGAAATAAAAAAATACAGGCCTGGCCCCATATTTTGATCTCATGACCACCATTGGTACATATCTTCTATTCCATAAAGTGGCACACTGCCCAACCCTTATGTAACACATTTTGAATCTAACGAATTTCAGATATAACAAATAAATTGGCCAGTCCCAAGCAATTTGTTATATCCGAGGTTTACTGTATTTACGTACATTAGTATGTATGTCAATACCATAACTTGTATACTAATAAACTCTCTTTAAATTGTAAAAATGTTGTTATTTTGTCCATCATTTCAAGTTAACAATTTCATTTGTCATACAACACTTTGCGGGCCTTCATTTGTATCTTGCGCTGCTCATTCATGATCTTGGTCCTGACCTTCGCATACAGGCTGCAGTGAATCTCGTTCTCTTTCATGAATTTGAGCAATACCTGTTTACCTGCAATGTAACAGTAAGCAAACCATCAGTTTTTGAAATTAACCATCAAACTTTTTTGTATATATTATGTCCACCATAATCAAATTGTGGTAATATAATTTTTGTGTAGCACAATCACTAAAATACAAAACACATGCTCCATCTTATTACATTTAAACCATATGTCAGTGTTAGATCACTATTGTTTAAGCAAATACTATTCCAGTTGATGAAAGCATGCAACACTTGTAGTTGTGAATCAAAGATTGAATATTGCATGATCAAGAACACCCAGTGCCTCTGGCACATACCAAAATAATTCCTAATAATAAATGCCCCCCCAAGGATTCCCAAAATTGTATCCAAATAGAATTGTTTTGCTGACAGAATGCATCTAGCAGTATTGCATATTCTTTGACATGGTCAAGCACATCTCACCAGGCAGCCTCTTGCATGGACTTGGAAGACTCAACCATTCATGGAAAGTCTTCCTAATAAGTGCTGTTTTCCTGGGTGTCCAATTCATGCGTAGACCTACACAAAATTAATATACGCGTACATTAGCATGGTGAATGAGACACAAGTTATATATATATATATATATATACATATGTGTATATATATATATATATATATAAATATAAATATTTAAAATGATGTTACCAGAATGCATGTCTGTGTGGGTGTGTATGAGTGTGTGTATGTTTGTGCAAGCAATAAACTAGACTTATAATCAATATACCCAATAGAACATTTAAACATGCAACATATTTACCAGGTGAACCAACACTGGTGTTTCCTTCATCTGCTCATTCTCTGTGTTCTCCCCTGTCTCCACTACAAGAAAACAACCAATTAAACGCAGTAAACATCTTCAATGTGGCTAGGTTTGTGGGGAATATAAAATGTCTGCACATGCTTCAAATACAGCCTTTTCTTACATGATAGTAAATATTACTATGATGAAAGTAAACAACAGAAATGATATAGTAATTAATTAAACTTTTCAATGCATGTTCTGTGTCAAATTCATTTGATAGTATTTTGGAAAGACAGATTTCACATGAAAATACTGTGAATTAATGTAGACTTACCATCTGCTTGCCACATGATAGTGCCATGATTACCTTAAAAACAATATAAATACTGCTATATTAATTGACACATGTAAAACTATAATAATGATGTTACTGTACAGGTTTGGAATTGGTGGAAATGAACTGACAATATAAGAGACATGAACTTACAGTAGTAGTTATCCACACTCGATTATCTAACTTACACATATAATTTATATAGTACATATAGAAAATTTACCCAGTTATACCTAATTCTGGAATCCCACTTGATATCACTATTTAAATGGCACAAACTAATTTGTTGTCTGATGATTCTATTGTTGACATAAATTTATATATGTAATATTACAAATGATAGCTTGGCTATTTGGTATTCTTCTCTGCATAAACATATTTCTACCACTAGTCTCTTCAAAATTTTAAACCAAATATTTATTCTATTTAAAAGTAAAAACTACTGCCTTTACTGTTTTGGCTCAGTAGGCCCTACAACAGAACCCACAATCTGAGCCACCCCTGACTGCGTTATTTATAGACACCATTCATTGTAACAGCTGACCAACTGGTGGGGCACGGGCTGCCAACTAACTTTCACTTCTACGTGTTTGTGGCTATTAGCAGCTATATTGCAGTGAAGGAAATATAGCTATATTTGTTAGTTTCATATTGGTGCAAACAACATCAAATTATATTACTTTTTAAGATAATGAAGGTTATTCCCCCTAGCCCGCCACCCCTACTTACACAAATGGAGTGACCCATCACCAGCCACAGGCTGGTGTTACAGCCCTGGCACCCAGCAGCCCCACACAAGGCGTTTGACTGTTTACGTAACTAAGGGCAACACTAAAGAGAGTATGGTTGCATCGCATTACGTGAACTGGCAAAGTGTAGCTTTATCACTGGCAAAGACCAAAGTTCAAGTTTTGCCCGCGAAACAGCGGCATGGTATGCCGGCGATCTTTCTAAATGGGGTTTTATCGCTCTCAGAACATTGTATCTGTGATGCATATAATTATAAATATCTACATAGACCCCAATAAAAAACGTATATGATGGAATTGCCTAAATTAAATACGCGTGCAGACCCGAATAAGACCGTATAGGCTGACATTTTTAATCGAAATAAATAGCCGTACATCACATGCAGGGCCTACGGCTACGCATATTTGGAATGCAACATAATTTAAGTTTAAGCAATTTAAGCAAACGCTGACACTTCCGCTCGGACACGCCACCACTTCGTATAATTAAACAGGAACGGTTTTATATTTATATCAACAATAAACACACTAACAAAACGAACAGAACTCACCCTCCTCCGTGTAATTTCAACAGCGGATGTCACCGACGGAAGTCGTTTATATCGTCTCCAGGGGCAACTCGGCCCAAGGTCAAGGACAACAGCGATGGATAAAATATATTTCACAATACTATATATATATTTGCAAACTTCTTTATTTCTTCATGGGCTACAACTAAACTTGCACACCACGTTGACAGTTAATACCGGAGACTTCATACAAAAGTTGGGGTCAATATATACGGCAAAATAATGCTATTGGAGGTTTTTAGGCATGTACCAAAATGGTCGGTCTGCAAAAAACCGAAAAAAAAGAACTCTACATAACTGTCCAAATAAGCAACATTTTTAGGAAAATTACTTATTTTCAACATTATGATATATTATGCCACGTAAATACATGATAAATATACATCACACGTTTCTTTCCTAATTATGAGAGGCTTTGACTTTTTTGGAACATGGGTGATGGTCCAAAATGTTAAAATGTCCCAAAATAGTCGCAAGATTGTTCCAAAATGGTCGGTATCGTATAAATATATATATATATATATATATATAAATATATATATATATATATATATATATATATATATATATATATATATATATATATATATATATATATATATATATATATATATATATATATAAATATATATATATATATATATATATATATATATATATATATATATATATATATATATATATATATATATATATATATATATACCAGATGTAACGAATAAAGTAAATTCTTTCGGTAATTTGAACAAAAATATACAATTTTTTTATTAAATCGACTACGGATGTTACATAAACTATTCACACACTACATATTTGGACACCAATGAACCAGATTTGCGATAGGCTAAATCAGTTTGGGAAGCAGTCTAAACAGGCAGTCCTTCATATTACAATCGTCTTGTGTATTGTCGGAAATATTGTTTCACAAAATGTTACAAATAAAACCAAATGACATAAGGTTGCACACCATTGCCTTAGTTTTTTTATGATAACTAATGGTAACAGAAGGGCTGTTTTTATTTGGCATAAACGTACGGTGTAATTTGTTGTATCTATCTATAGTCGTGGCTACGGCCTTTGTCGCACGGACTGTTGACCCGGCCGGTTGTCTCGTGTTTACGCCGGGCAGCAAAGTAATCACTAATAGACTTTCTCGCTATGTGACGTTCTCAG